>JABFQD010001309.1:0-18870 GCA_022817045.1 Psix sp. ZL-2020 | reverse complement strand
ATATGATAAACATTTTGACAAGTTTTGACATTTGGGAGGATTAAATGATCGCATGAATTTGGTTTGGAGGATGTCTCATATATTCATTTTTTTTATAAACAGGGAATTCAAGAAGAACGCCAAAGAAGACAGGAAGAAAAGGCGGCAAAAGAAGCCGCTGCAGAGGTCCGTAGAAAAGCCTTGGAAGCTGAGAGACAGCTGCGAATACAGAAGATGCGTCAGGCGCGTCGTGAACGCGAAGAACGCGTGGGCAAAATGCAGCTAGAGAAAGAAAAGGAAAGACAGGTAAAAACAATTAACTAATTACTTTGTTTTATTTTTTTTATTATTGTTTTGGTGGAATAATACATTAATATTTGTTTAATTTATTTATAATTCCTCTAGGAATTAGCGAAAAAAAATGCTCGAGATAGAGAAGAAAGACTGTCTGCTCTTTATGCAGCTCAGCTAGCTAATCAGGAAGAGTTACAAAAAAAAATCACTCAAAAGCAACAAGAATCAGCGAGAAGACACGTGGAAAATATTGAGCACATACGACAAAGAGCGGTAGAGTCGTCGATTTTGAAGTCAGAAGAAGTACCACCCACACTTAAATCTTATCCGATGCCAAAACAGTGCTCTCTCTGCCATACAGTCGTATGTGTTTTTTTAATAAATTTATAGAATTAATTTGTTACAAACATAATTAGTTGGTAAATTTAATTTTAAAATTAACTTAAAAAACATAGCACAAATAAAATAATTTGAAATTATGATTTAAAAAATTTTTTAATTAAATTAATAGAATATTTATTCTGTCATTTTGAATTTACATATAGATCCCAAATGAGGTGTTTCTGTTAAGTCATTTAAAAGGTAAAGCACACCTGGAAACAGTTCGTAAAACTCATGATGGAAGAGAGCCGTGTCGTGATGAACTGCAGCGGTTTAACATAGCTCAGATTCGCGACATGCAGGTACTCACGAATGATTCTGATAACAAAGCCGCAAAAGAAAAGTTGAAGGCTCTGAAGCGACGCGCTCGGAAAATCAAACAGCGTATGACTGCTCGAGGTCAAGAGTGGGATAACGTGCATAAAAACGAGGATGCTAAAAATGAAAATTTATCATCGAACCAAAACAAATTTCGCCGAGCTCTCAAAGAATTGGATAAATTAGGTCAAAATTATGTCAAGAGTAGCTGGTCCAATGTCGCAATTTCCAACGTCGAACGATATTTAGGCGAATTGAATAGAAATTTCACTGTTTGGGTAAGAATAAATGCATTAAAATTTTAATTTTACTTTTTATCCGAATGGTTGAAACTGAATTGGTTTGATTATTTACTATTTAGAATCCAACGAATCAACACGCGTTTCGACAAATGAATGGATTCGACATTTTAACTAATCTGTTGAATTTGGGTTTGAATGGGCAAACCATGTCGAATAGTTTGCCGAATAAGTAAGTATCGTAGAAAGGTAGAATGCAATTATTTAACTTCATTTAAAAATAAATTTGTTTTAATTACATTGGCTGAAGATATAATTGAACTAATGATCAACTATGTCAATTCAAAATGAATTTAACTTGATTTATACTGTTTATAGTGTCACTGATTATCACATTTAACACATTAAATAAGACATAATGTAATTATAATATTTAGTGAATGTAACGTGAAACGAATGAAATTAAATGTCGTGTAATTTTGATAATAATTTACTTTTTTTAATAAATTATTTGCCTTTTTAAAAAAAGATATATTTTTACAAGTATTAATATTTTATGGGTAAACACAAATGAAAAAACATTTCGTTTTTAGAAGTATCATATCGATCTGTCGACTATACAAAGCAGTTTTACAAGACAACGTAGAAAATGTCGAGTTTGTATTAATGAGCAACAAAGTTTTAGTCATCCTGGACCTCCTACTACAAAGATTTGAAGTAAGTATCATTTACTTAAAACCTTATCCACTTAAAAATTACCGATTTTGAAAAAAGAGGAAAAAACGATAAAAATGAATGTCATCTGCATGTAACTGATGTGCAAACATAAAGGCTAATGTGAAGTGGTATCGACGAGTTTAAGATTTTTGTTTTTTTGTTATGCTTCCGCGGAGAGCGCAAGGAGATTTCAGATCCGCCACATAAGACGATATTTTACTGTCAACTTGTCTGTTCTGTCGACTCTGTCAAAATAAGGATTAAGCGACTTAAAATTCATTTTGTCATGCACGTAAGGAACATTTTTTGTAGCCGTTCGATCGCAATAGCGACGACACTTAATCGGGTTCAGTGAGCATCAATATTGATTGTTATCATGATTTTTTAATTTTTCAAATTACATATAATATTTAAATTAACTTTAATAACTTCAAATTAGTCAATTAATATTTTTCAACGTTGATCTCAAAAATAAAAAATATCACAAGACAGGTGATTTTAAAAATGATTTTCGAAAACGGAGAGATTGTATAGCGCGATATGAGTTTTATCCAAATGGCAATTTAGCAACCGAATTTGAAGACCAGAGACAAAGAAGTTCAGTTGAAAAAGTATGATAATAAAAATAAGTTAGTTGCGGAGGAGGAGGAGGAGGAGGAGGAGGAAGAGAATCGGAGCAAGAGAGACAAAAGCGGCTCAAGAGTGTTCGTCGGCATTGCACAGAGCGAGTTGTATTTACATACACAAATAGCGCATCGATGCGAGCCCTCTTTCTCGCTCTGTCTCGTTCCTTTTTTCCTTCTCCTCGCACGGCTCAAGGATCCTAGTCGACGTGACGTCACTAAAAGCTCTCTCGCCGCTAATGCATTTGCTGGGAGGGAAAAGGGGAGAGCTCGAGGAGCCAACCAGTGCTATATCTACGAAGCATGAAGACACGACACACCAACACCACCGCAAAGCCAAAATCCAACGTTGATATCGTTACAAATTTCAGTGAATAAAAAATCCTTCCGTTAAAAAGTGGAAGCAGTGCGAAAATTAAGCTAAAAACACGTTTACGTGAAAAATATCATTTTATATTCAAAATGATACGGACACAAATAAAAATAATTTGACCAGTTAGTTTTGTATTGTTTCGTCAGGTTTTGTGTTTTGCTTTTGTTGTTTATTTGTAAATTTTTGGATTGCAACTCTTACAAGGTCAAGTGACCTCGAAATTTGTCGGTATTGGCATACGATTGGCAAATTTTTCTAGCCGATTGGATGAAATGTTATCGGTTGAGCGATGCTAATGTCAACGAGTTTTTTTTATAGCAGATTTATATGGCTCCATCAACCACGTTATCTCACAGTCATAACTTTCCGCCGGACGACGCATTTTAATCGCATTGGTTGAGGTTTCGCCTCTGAGTCTAGGAGATGATTACGAATGACGAAACGACGAACGTGTATCATTACCTTGGCGTGTATATGCCGAAACACAATTGTACCAACATTCGGGCTCTCGATTTATGCAGCCTCAAAGGAAGCGAATGACAAAGAATTTCCCAGGTCGAAAGAGAGAATCCTTAATGAAGAATAAGCGACACGAAGCGCAATGACAGGTTCTGTTAAAGTCCATCAAAAGGCGGATAATTCATCATCGTTAATTGAAATATGCAGTATTCAAGAATTCTCATATCTGTAATTTATGCATTGTCGAATGAGACGAAACACATAGCGCGGACACTGGTTATTAATCATTTACAAAAATATAATGTTTCGCATACGATTAGCATAAATGATCGGTGAAAAAACATTCGTTGTTACGAATGTAAAAAATTCGGCGTTGTTGATCCGGTGAGTTTGGGTTTTTGCTGGCTGGTTAAAGAGTTTGCGGAGATTCGTGTAAATCGCAAAAGAAATCTGTCGTTTGTGCGCGATAAAGATTAGGGCGCTTCGTAACTGGTCCTCCTCTTTGCTGTGCCATAAATATAAATAAACTCGTCGCTGCTGAAACCCGACTGAATCGGCAAAAAAGAGGCGAATAAAAAGAAAGGTCTAATGACTCGGTCGTACTTTCGGAAGGATGGATGATCATCGATTAAAATCAGACAAAACTTTGACAAAACCCGCGCCTCCTGTTAGTTATTATTCATGCTAGTTATGTCGAACATGAGTAATTCTGGTCATTACTTACCGTTCGTTATACATCAACGAATTGTTAATGAATTTCGCCTGAATTAATGCAGATAATATGTTATTAAAAATGAGCTGTTCACAAATGATAATTGCTCCATTACGAGTGTCATCTCTGACACAAATCGCCACCGGTGCTTTTTATTGTCACGTGATTATATTTAGAAGAAGTGGCCGATAATTTTAGACGATAATTGCGGTTTTAACGATACATTGTAATGAATTATTTGCATTTGACTAATGTTCTCGTTTAAATATTAAGTCGCCAATACTCTACATAGTTTAATCAAATATGAAATACTGTCCAAAGCTGAATAATTGACGGCGCCACATTAGCCTGTATTTTTATGCCAACGAATATATTTTTAAGTCGCGTGGCGAGGACGAATGAGCGACCGTATCAAGGAAATGCCAGTTTCCGAATGTCCGGTGTCATTCACGTCAAATCGCGATCCAGTTGCAGGCACGTTGCATAACGTATATCCGAAATGCGTATATTTAGCGCGCATGGAATTATAAATACACATTTATTTCCAACCCCATTATCGTTTGCACTTAAATGATGTGGGAATTCAATTACGAGTCTTTAACGTCCGAATCGGCTCTGATGTGCATTAATTATTTAGAAACATCAGTCGAGCAGAAATTAATGAGACATAATTAGCAGCGATAAGTATTCAAGGAGACTCAATTTCTGGTATCGCCAGTTTCGACATTTGAAATCACGATGTTTTTGTCCATTATTATAACTTTCTTGAGCTTAAATTTTCATGATTGGTCATCGCTTTGTATTCGTTTCAGGCTGTTACGAGTCTAGATGATAGTACTCAAGCTCAGGAAGCTTTTAACAGCACCGCCGGAAATGGAGCCGTAGTCGCAGGGGTGATTCAGTTGCTCTGTCATCTCATCCCCGAAATGCCAATTGAGAGTGCTGCGCGCCAAGCTCGTCTTCAAGATATCGTCGTGTAAGTATCATCAATTTGTTTTCATATGAAAAGTCCCGAACTTGAAATCATTTTACCAAATCCACTTCGGCCTTTTTCTTTTCGAGCTAAATAAGTTAAATAAACTTACTTTTTTTCTTACGGTTGTATGACAGAAAAGGCATGTTTTTATTGGAAACGAAGGAACGAATCTTTTTGAGTTTAGGTTGTAACATCAACTTGTAAGTCTGAAAGATGGCAAGCTAAATATTGACTCTGTCATTTGACTGCGTATCGCTGGACGTCATTGCTGTCAAAATGTGGCGTAACTCGCGAGACTAAAATTACGGAAGTCCGCCGACCACCCCCGAGCAGACGAGCTCGCTATTGCCGGAACCAACGCCAATCTCTGTCTGATCAGTGACACATCGCAATCTGTTTGCATTGCTACCGTGCAATCTGATCCTAGACTGAATGACAAACGCCACCTGGATCAACTTCCTTCAAGGCCCCCCATAGCGATGCTGTTTCGCTTTTGCATTTACTAAGACTATACAAATTCAAGCCATCCACTTGGTCCACCTGTTTTCTTTCTTGTTTTATGTCTAATTTAATAATTAAACTTGGTATATAGTTAGATATTTTTTTCAGCTAAATATTTATGATTAGAAGAGGATCAAATTTTAATTAATCAATTGAGATTTTTTTAGAAAAAAGCTATACTCTTAAGATTTATATATTAATAATCGCAGATGTTAAAGTGGATTTGATAAGTATTTTTTTACCTTTATCTTATTGACTTAACATTTATTATTAACAACATAACTTTTAGTATGGTTTATATTTTATTTATATTCATTTTTAAAGTCATTAATTTCAAGAATATGTTTCTTATCCTCAGTACATTGTATAGTGCTAATTAAATAATTTGGAGTAAAATTATTATTTCAAGATTTTATCTTGAATTTTGATAATGTCTTTTAGTGGAACAATTTTTAAAATTTCAAAGATTATTTATTTTTCACTTAAACAAGCACTGTCAAAATATTTGAACTTTAAAACAAGATGGTATATGATACTCTTCCAATTTATTTTAAATAATTTTCTCATCAATGGTTCACCAATAAAATTTCATTTCATGATTTAAAAATAATATGTATAATTGAGCATGAATTTTATCTTTTCTTGGATTCTTGGATGAAATATTTATCAAATATACATAATTTTTAAATAATGGACATAACAGAAAATCATCATAATAACAAATTTCGTGATACTAACTACAAATTAAAATTTTGTTCACAAAGACTTTAAACTTCTTTGAGAAAGTTAAAAGCTGTAGAAGTCTATACTGTGTCTACACGTTCAAACGGAAAAAAATCTTTGTAAGTACTAATCGTGAATGCTTTGATCTAGTTTTAAACGTCAGCTGCGTGCGAGTTAATTTTACCGCTACAAAATAAAGCCATTTTTGACAATAAGTTGAATGTTTTTGAGTGCAAAGAAACGAGACTTTGATTCATATTTGAATCTACTCCGCAAATGGTCGTGTTTGAAGATTTTTGAAAAGCTTTTTCACCGAAACTGCAAAGTCGTCAAAGGAATCTTTGTGTCTAACAGTCAGCGTTGTTATCCACGTGAATTCGGAAAATATTAAGATACGCGAAGGTAAGAAAAATAATATAAACAACAATTGTAAAAGAAGATTTGCAAAAACAGCAATGTGCAACAGCACATAAAAATGGTATATACATTTATATTTTATTATTATTTAAACTAGAACAATATATGAAATGTTGGTCATCAACATTTGGTATTTTAAATTAGATTTTATATGAAATGTAAATATATGATTTTGAAAAATATATTGACATTTTACAAAATATTACTGGAAAATTAACGATGTTACGAATGCAATTCATGATTCATTTTGGCAAAGTAAAAACCATGATCAAGCTATTTTGGATCATCAATCGTACACATTACCCAGCAAAGGGTATTGCGAATCATTTATTACTAAATAATCAAAAGGATATAATGATTTCGTCAATAGCAAGCACTTTTCAAGTTATTAAAAGCGGAAAATTGAATATCCTTTGGAAGGGAAAATATATTTTATATTCTTGAACTATTGTTATATTGTGTTGATTTATTTAAAATGAGTTTATATTAATAATTCATAATTTGAAGATAATAAATCGGATTTTTGAAAATTGATAATTATAAATACATTGATTATACATTTTCAACCAGAAATGAATAAATTAATTAATGGCGATAATAACAATAATAATATCTATAAATATTAATATAAACATTTAAATTATGTATAAATTAATGCACTCTTTCATTTGAAAAATATACTTTCGATAATAATGAATAGCTTATAATCGTGGAATTTCAATGTATGTTTAACAGAAATGTTACTTGAATAAAAAAAACTTTTTATATGAAAATTGAAAAACATGTTTGTAAATTAAAAAACATATTTTTATGAGCAAACATATGAGAAACATATTTTATTTTGACAAAATGTGTTTTGATAAGTTATACAATCATTAATTTGAAATATCAATTTAAATATTTATAATTTTTTCATGATTAATTACTTTACAATGATTTAATTAAATTAAATTTGAAAAAATGGTATCATTTTATGTTAGGTTAATGTAATTTAAAAGTCAATGCAAAGTGTTTACTTTCAAGTGTTTTTATTGAATTATTACTATCAATTTGTCGGATCTTTTGAATTTGTTTCTGGTGCTTAGAGTATATGATTCTGGCAATAAAAATGAAAGAGCCCTGCTTCTGTTGCGCGTGAGATTAAATCAAAGCTGCATCAACGAAGTTACATCGAGATCACAGTTCCTCTTTTTCAAGAAATGAAATTCATTATATTAATAACGATATTCCTGTTTGATCAAATGGTAACAAAGTTATAGCACTAAAACTACGAGAAAGAAAAAGATGAACAAAACTTTACTCTTATGGTAATTAAGCAATATATATTCAGATAATAATTTAAAAGTCTAGAGTAATGTCATTTTTACATTTTGATAATAAAATTTTAATTTTTCTATAATATTTGTATTAAAAAAAATCATTTTATGAAAAAATGGGTATTATAACGCATCGAAATTGTTTATTTGCTTTCAGAAAATGAACATTGTAATGCAACACGTGGATTTGTTGCGGAAATTCAGAACAAGAACGATTATTGTAATATAATCCCAGTTTGATTGAAGCGATTTTCAATCGGCTGAAAAGCTTTCGCGGCGGCAACTTAAGACGATGCAGCGTTTTATTGATCGTCACAGGAAGATTAATATCACGAGAGTGTTTACAAACTGATTTTTCAGTTGTCTCTCTTTCGCTTTGCTCTCAATCACCGTAAGGATTTCTCTTTAAGCTCTGCTTATCAGAAATTTTCATTATCGAACTGTGCACCTTTCTATTCAGTCATATCATTCTACTTATCTTGAAAATCAACCATTTTCTTGCAAAATACATATATTTCAATTGTTCTTGTTCGAAATTTGTTTGTTCATGAGTTTTTGTTTTACACTTATTTATACAATTTACGAAAAAAAAAGTTTAAAATACATAATTAGTGATAAATTATATAATTTATTACTAAATATTATATATTTGTATTAACATATGTTGGAAAAAATAAATTAATATTTCATTATGTTTTTATAGTTGTGAGAAAAACGTTTTTATTTTATTGAGAAAAGTCGTAATTAGAAAAAGGTATATACGACATATTAGAAATGAAGCACCTGAGGGTCAGTAGCGCGTGCGCGAGACACCGAAATGCTTGGTATTCGGCGTCCCTAAATCGAAGCGGGAGGGTAGGGATCGGTCGAAGGATCTGAAGGAGAAGCTCCGAGGGAAGAAAAAACATCGCGGGCTGAACTGAATGGGCGTCAAGCGGGTGGGTAGGTAATCTGCTAATGGACTGCTCGCGTTCTTGCTCTCTCGCGCGAGGACTCTCTCGCACTCTCTTTTCGAATTCACCCTCGCTTCTTGGTACCCTCCTCTTTACCTCTCTCTTTATCCGCAAAATGCGAGAGTTAGAACGAGACAAATAAAGTTTTTTCATCTCTATCTTTAAAAAAAAATCTACAATATTTGAATTCATGTTTCGCACATGCGTTTATTATATTTTGTTAATTGTAATAATTCTTACCGCTATACTGAAAAATCGATTTTTCGATTCGAAAAAAATATTTTTTTTGTCAGTTTCAATAGTTATAAAATACCCTAGCGTCAGTAACAAAAAAACTACTAAAAAAGTGATTTAAAAAAGTTGACGCTTTGGAGAATATAAAATATACTCGCAGTGGAAATTTATGAATTAAAAGGTTCAAATTTATAGGTTTTTTTAGTTGTCAACAAATATTCGAGGCTGTTTACTCAGAACGAAGCGGCTATTTAAAACCACGTTAAAATGCTCTCAATAAATTTGAAGCCAAAACGCGATGTGTATTGATGTTTTCATTTCACAGAGAAACTCAACACTCCCTTGTAAATATACATGCGCCGTTGATTGGTAACATTTTTATTGGGCTGTCATATGTTGGCCTAACTAGCCTTCGTCTAGCAGTTAAAATAAGCCGGAGCAGGCAGATGCTCCACAAATATCAGCTGGCGTTGTTCGTCGTTGGGCAGTGATTCGGATCGCCTGCGGCGATCGGTAAACTCTTGTCACGATTAGTGTCTAAAATATGAACTGCCGTCATGAAACACCAATTTGCCCGAACCACCGAGGTCTAAATTAACTATAATCATCGTGACTCATCGCGCGCTTTTCAATCTTATAATCTTCCACCAATCGATATTTCATTTTTTTCGAGCCTATTCATTTTTTCTATCTGATCAAAAGCTGTTGTAACAAAAACACCAATGATTTTAATCTTTTATAAATGGGAAATATTATATGTGAGTTGTGTCATTAGTCAAGTTGTGTTTTTGTTCTTTAGAGTTTGACGATATTTAGTTCAAAAGTCCAAATGAGGTGGAAGAGTAGCTTAAATTGGTATACATATTGCTAGTATTCGTCGAGCTTTGTAACGATGCTTAATTCTAGCCAACAAGATGGCTTAGTGTCAGCTCTTGGACTCGTCTTCTTTGCAGGACAATAGTGCATTGATAAACATCAAGGCTTAACGCCAAGAATAATGGGAAAAACAGCAGCCGGACCAACCTATTTTCTAATCCTACTTATAGGACCCCTTGCCGCTTCAGCAACCTGATCAAACATTCGCGAATTGTCTCATGCCCCCTACCCTCCTGATGGAATATTTTTACACTTCTACTCTCGTTGTTTGTTTGATTTTTTCATTTGAATTTTAATCTAATTTTTTACCTTAGATATACATAGTATCTTCTTCTTTAATCTTCTTGCCTTAATTTCAAAATATCACAAATTAGTTGTACACTTTTGTTTCATTTTACATTTAATTTTACTTAACAAATTTTCATATATCGGTTAAAAGTTGGAGCATTTTGAAATTAAATCAAATTTGGTGTTACAGAATGAAAAAATGGCGTTGAAATGAGCGAAGAGTAACGTTCATAAACCGGCGAGAGAAATGCGATCGGAAAAACTCGTGAGTGGCGCGAGGTTGCGGCGCATTTAATAGCTATGGTATTGTGCTTCGGTGGAGTGGCGGCGCCCCGAAATGCCGTTCCCTCTCGTTGAAATCCCGGCGCGAATGCATTACGCGTCAACGAGCACGGAGTAGCAATATCCTGAGTCGTTGGATGTTAGAGTACGGGATTATAATACATTACCAATTCGACGAGGCTGTTCTCCAATCGGTTGACCTTGTTTCAATTTTATTTCGTGCGCCAGCTCTTGTCACCTTAAGTATGTTTCAGCTGTTTATATAACAAAAATTAGATCAAAGATTTGTGTAAAAAGTTATTTTTTCATTAATTGACAATTTCATTATATTTCATTAAATTTGACGTCTATATATTTTTATAAAATAGTCATTTATAAACGAAATCTGACATTTGAGGTTTTAATTTAATTTCAATTCAACAAGTTTTAATATCTGAAATATACCTTTTAGTTGATTGAATAAAAATGAGAAATTCATTATTTTTACTATGAGTTTTGAAGTATTTATTTATATTATAACCAACAAAATTAATGTGATTCAACAATTTATTGTTACTGAAAATATAGTTTTAATATTATATTTTTGTGCAAAGTGCAAAAACTTTCATCAAGTTAAAAGTATATTTCGATATAATGTCGAATAATTTTTCCTTTCCTATCACATTTTGAGCTTACAATTCATGACAAAAGAGTTGTCTGAAGTGATTGTGAACAGTCAATTACACAATGTGGTTCGAATTGAAAAGCGTGAAAATGACGGCATACTTTACATGTCATGATAAAGGAGCATCGCGCTCTATTCAACATCGCGCACTTTCAAGCCTCAATATCGATTATCAACTCTGAGATGTACACAAGTTACACAACGCACACTTGTTACAATATTTACAGAGGCGTCCCCAAATTCCAGCCCGAAATCGACCCCCGACTAACATTCACAAGTACCGTTTCATCTTTCTCTCTCTCAACCCAGCAAAGAAACAACTTCATTTGAGTATTGTTATCTCAGTGATAAAATGTTATTGCAAAATACCTATTCGATTATTAAGTACTTTTCATTCAAATTGAATTTCACCCATATATTTTCTTTGAACGTAATTATACATTTGTTATTTCTGAAGTTTTATACATTTGGATCACGTACGGACGTGAAAAGGTAGCATCATAAGTTGTCAATATCAATTTTTGCAAAGAACATTGATGGACTTGTCTCCTCTCTTTCAATGACATACAACTCTACTCGATAATGTGCGTGCGCAAGTTGTTCACTAAAATCCCGTTTTCCGTTCTTCTGATAACCCAAATCGAGCTATCGAATTGCGCCATTAATTCTTTGTGTATAATGGATTGCATTTCGCATCTAAAAGCTTCTTCGCAGCCCCTTTGGTAAGATTAATTTCGTGTCCAAAAACTCGTTTCAACTGCCTCATTTTTAATATTTTTTATTAATGTCTACTGCAAAAACTTACATAGTTCTCTGAATAAAATTGATCAATCAAATGACATATAATATTAACGTCCAGCTAGTGATTAATAATATAACCCTCGTTAAGTATAATAATATAATCATAAATTTGTCGCGGATATTATTAAGTAATAAAGACGCGAAAAGTCAGCGTGATGCGCGCGAGTGCGTATCAAATGATAAAACAGGAAGTGCGATTTTATCTGCAGGGGGAGGAGAGATCGTCCCTCGGATCAGGATCCTTCATTGAATGTTTGTCAGGGTCCGCCCGGTATAAATACATTGAATTTATTTATTACTTGGTTTGGCCCCTTCGTCTGCGCCGTCAGCTATCCAGCAATCCATGCCCGAACTGGCAATCACTACCCCACTGCTACTGCCATTAGTTAACCATATGATTATTTCATAGCGCCCCGTGGGGTGCATATCTTTACGCACCGGGAGTCAAGTTACGCGTGTTACGACGCACGCACCTTATGCGATTTTGCGCTTAAGTTTGTTTTGGACCAGAAAGGTTAAATACGATTACTTACAGCACAACAAATTTTTCTACAATAGTTGCACATATTTTTTAGGCTTCGTATGATAAGATTTCAATCAACACTCCACTTCATTCAAATTTCACGTCGTATAAGTTCTTCCAATTGTTAAATAACAATTTTATGCGGCAGTGTTCATTGTTAATACACGTGATTGACACTCTAAATCATTTTACCATATGGAAGTAGAACAACTTTTATTTACTTTTATTATCACTTTCTAGAAGTGATTTTTAATTGAATTCAAATTAATTTGTTTTAATTGCAAATTTTTATATACAATTGCGTGAAATATGTCACATAACTTAGTAGATCGATTCGAATATATAAATTTCACTATTGATATTATTTTTTTTTGTATTTGTAATTAGAGATCAATAAAATTATTGATAGTATACATGTATGTGTGTATATGTATACCTTTATATAATCATTTGCTCAACCATAAAATTGGAAGTAAACTGTGCATTTGGATTTATTTTCTTGCGAAAAGCTTTTATATGATCATAAAATCTACATGTATAAACTATATCAATAATTTTATTTCCAAGTTGAAACAAAATTATTTTAACATTACAGTCAAGATACTCTGCAAAAATGCCATTTTTTGTATAGAAAAAAGAAAATAAAATAAATAATAATTCATACATTATATAGTTTCAACTTCACTTTTAGTATAATTTTAATGCCTAGCATCAGAATATTGTTGACTGACTTATTTTGATATTAGGATATTTGTACACTTTTATACTAAGAATCTTTTTATGCTAATAGATGCAGAACATATTTTTAATGTATGAAATAGTGCTTGAATTACAATTAATTGTTTTTATTCAGAAAATTTCGAACAAATGTTAAAAAAACTTTTAAAGTCAGATATTCTAGAAACTACATTTTATTTGTAATACTAAAAGTTTTACTTTTTATCTATGACTATAGAATTTTCATTTTAAATAATAGATAAAACAGCAAAAATTATTTATGTAAATTATTTTCGCAGAGATAATACATGAAGAATTTGTATAATTATAAAAAAGAACACGAATTTCGTTTTTCTCTATGGAAAATTATTTTATAAGGTACATATATATTAAACAATTTACACTTTTTGTCGATGAAAATTGTAGTCTTATATAAAAAAATGTAAGATTGATTATGAAATATATATAAAAGAAAATATATAAGATAAAATATAAATAAAAGATTTCAAAGATTTTCAAATTTTCACATGGAAAATATAAAAACCTTTAAATAAAAAACCTTTTTTTGCAAAGCTGTTGGCTTTTTTCATTTGTTTTCAACAAACTTTATCAGATTCTTGAAAAAAGTATGATTTTAATATATGTTAATACAATGTAGGGGGTTAAGAATTCGCACGAAGTTTTCTAGAAATGTTAAAAAAAATAATGGTATAACTTATGACCACTTCTTCGTTTTCATTCTTTACTCATCGGATTGAATGAAAAGAAAACACGATTTTCTACAGGGTTATTTCGGGAAAGATGAGTGATTGGTAGTCGAGCGAATCAGGGTTGCACTTCGACATGAATATTAGGCCAACCGAACGACGTGGCGCGTGCCCCCGACTCGGAAATATTATTTGTGGTATTATACTCAGTCTAGGGTGTCTCTTGCAAGTAATCTCGTGTGCCGTACAGTAGCATAATTCGGGTGATGTTGAATTCGTTGCTTGGGCGAACAACTTGGTGCATTTTATTAGAGAATTTATTTAATCCGAAACGTTGTCGTCGCCGATCATTGTATTTATTACTCTGCACGTGAAACATCCCACTCCCAAACAAGATTAAAGCTTTATTTGTCGTTGCGATTATTCACGCGGATACGTACAAGATTAATTGTTGGCAGACCATAAGCACACAGATTGATTTGGTAATTTACTTGTACGTTGAAATATGTGTGTTGAGTATACTTAATAGATGCTTGGCTGACTGTTCAGTTTTGTCATGGAAATCAGTCGGGAAATTGATTTCATTGTTCGCTTACATTTGATTAAACTTTATGCTAAATATTGTTATCAAAGTTGTATAGATAAAATAATACATGCAATTTATTTTATAATAGAAGAAACAAATTTACTGAAAAATGAAAAATTTGATTCATAATGTTTTAAAAAAATAACTTTGAATAATGTATATCTCGTCAATGATTAAAAAAAAGTATTTATATAATTATTAATTATCAAATAAACATTTTCACATAAATGAAAATGTATATATAAATAATATGACATTTTGTATAACGATTATATAATATATAATTGTAAATTACAGTTTTATGTTGAAATAATATATTTAAAAATGATGTGTATGTGTAAAATAAATTGTTTATTATTATTATGTTATTATTATTATTATTAATTATACTCAACTGTGTATTATACAAATGTGACATTTATTAAATACATATTATACATGGATACATATGTGATTTAAATATTTACATAGAAATCATAATCATATACATATTTTATTGTTCACTGTTGTTAAATATTGTATGATATTTAAAGATATTTTTATAACCTTTTTCACAATAAATCATTTTTTCTTAATTAAAGTGAATGTATATTCATACAAGCTATTGGTCAATTCTATAGAATATTTTTATTTACACAGTGTTCACTTATATATAGAAAATCGATTAGGAATTTGTTCATTTTAAGGGAATTTATATTTGTTTAAAATAAGACAATAAATCAAAAAATCATATTTTTGGTCTCATTTTTTATATAGTTAATAAAATTTCATTGTCTAAAGTTTCCACTTAAAAAACTTGCTAATTAGTTTTCTCATTAATATTATGAAACTTCAATCTGTTTGATTGATTTCTAAAGGAAAATCTATCGCACTTTGTATTATTCCCCATGACCATGCACATTTGGTTGTACTCATTCGTGATAATGCGTAAATTTGCATACAGTCTGACTTTGAAATATCGCGCGCGTATACAATAATGCCTGATCATCAAAATTGTAGCAAATCAGTCGATCCATATGGCAACCTTTGAATATACATGATATAATATTCATTTTTGAAAACATCGTATTCTGTTATTGTTGGTAAAGTTCATTATTTCATTATACTTTGTCAGTGTTTATGACTACCTATGAAAAATATTATCAGAGATCAAATGAACTCAGAAAAATTGATTTATCATTGTAAAATAATATAATTAATTAATAACATACAGTATACAAATATTAATAAATGTGATGTGATCATTCTAATAACTAATAATTTTTATAGTTTTTGGATGGTCGAATAACAATGAAAACGATAATTCGATATTCATAGACATATGTATATGTACATAAAGATTTCATTTCATCACAACGCGTAGTCGGTATATAAAGTTCAATTTCCGAATATTCAATTACAACTCTGTATATGATTATAGATGTCAATAAAACGTGAGTTCGACATCGAATTTATCGAAAAATCATTCAGACAATGAACTGCATACAATTGATGATTTGTGTCTTTGATACGTAACATAAATAGTTGGTAATTTGATTATGATATTGTCAATAGAATTTTCCAGTTAGAAATTAGAATAAATGTTTGGCCTCAAAATTTAAATTTAATCAGAAATTGATTATTCAATTTATTTTCCTTGAGTGATTTCCAAAAATCAATGACAGAACGCAACAATTTCGATTACACCGGAGTTACAAGCAATTGCCGATCAGTTCATTGTAGTCCACTTGTGAGAATCGGACGAGACAGCGTTCCAGCGTAGATTAGTTTGCAGTTAATTACGATTAGAGGCGACAGTTGGTCTTCGTTGCGTATACACTCGTGTATGTCTTCGTTCTTGTGTACATGCTTGCATGCACGAGTATACGTGCGCGCGCGCATAATATATACACACGCGTTACGCGCACAAGGGGCGGTGATAATACGCACTGACAGCACCGCGCACCCTCCAACTTAGCGCAGACACGTACTGCAGATAAAGTGAGACGAGCAGCGAGGGCGAAGGATACTAGGGGATTCGCAACTCCAGTCCAGAAAGAAAACATACACAAACGACAGAATGAACATCGGCACATTTTCAGCGCACAATTATCACCCACTGATGTTATAATCCTCTTAAGTTACGCATGCGCACACTTTTATCTACATAATTTTTTCTTTCGAATTAAATAGTTATTTTAATGTTTGCAGTAAAGGAAGGGACAGAACTAAATGCAATTTGATAGAGACACTGTCTCTATTTCTGACTATTATTATTTAAAACAAATGAAGAACTTTTATTATTATAATATATGAGACTGAAAAGACCGAAAATTTGTTTTAGATTTTGCTAAATATAGCAAGAGGAAAATGAGGAAAATAAGTAATTGGTTTGAAAATGTATTTTTAAAATATAAGCTTTTTTAGTTTGATGCCATGACTCGGTACCCTGTGTGTTTTGTCTGACGATTTCACCCCAAGCTGAACCTGTCCGTCACTTATCGCAACGAGAATTTAATCAGGCCCTTTTCACCCGAAGGATTACAATGGTACATCGACAGGTGGAGGCGCGCTTGAGTGTCATTGTCGCAGCATCATTGCCTGCTCGCCTATTTCAAGTGGGCTTTTTTGTTACCGACACGGAGTTTGATTTTTCGTTGTCACTTTGGTTCTCCTTTTGTTGGTTCAAGGGTACAGCTGAATACCTACTATTTTGAGTATACTTTATTCTGCAGAGTAACGATATTGAGAGCACTAACAATATACAAGGTCTAATACCTTAATGTTTGTTCACTTCTGATACTTTGTAAAGAATATTTCGTTATGAAAAAATCATTTATAAAAATAATTGTTCATATTTGTTCCAGTGAATTAATTTATTTGACGGAAAAGAGATTTGACTGTAGCAGAAACGTTGATAACTCTTGGATCATTGCTAATTTCAGATTAGACCTTCAAATATCAGCTTGAAGTGAAAATACAACCACAACTAAGATAAAGCGAGTCGGCATTCACGTTTTCACGACGCCAAACATTGCGCAACGCTCGGGACGTTGGCGAAAAAACGAGACCTTATCAAAAACATTTCCGTTCGTCTTGAGTCTTTAATGATCTTGAGCCACACTCGTTGGACAATGAATTTGAATATTTATGATGGCATATTCAATAATATCGCCCAAAGGCTTTTCGTACCGAAACCACCGAATAAATCGGTCGAATCTTCATTTAAATATATAATCCTCTCAGTCAACTTTCTTCTTACGTTGAGACTATTTGCCAAAGAAAATAAAATGATTGCAAATCAATATTCGCATTATTTATAAAAACATATTTACGTTTTCTATGCGTGTTAAAATGAACTAAATAGTAAATTGTAATGACATATATAAAAATGAAACATTTTCTTGGATTTGTTTATGTTTCAGATATTTAATGATGGGTGGTCTCATCGACCGGATTTACCGTCACAGTCAGGCTTTGATCGAGACCGATTACTTTTCGGAGCAGGAAAAAGAAGCAACTATTTTAGTGACAGCTTACGATCTTTTGTACCGGATTTGCTACTTTTTAAAGAAAACGAGTTATTCGGAGATAACATTGGCGACATCTAACGGAGAATCTTTGCCGAACAATAGTAGTACTAACAACAGCCATAGTAACAACAGTAACAATAACAATAACAACAGCAATGGAAACGGAGAACAGTCATCAGCGGAGGCTCATTTATTAGGCTACTTGTCATCAACGGAAGCTGCTGGAGCAGTTGGGACTCTGTACGCCGCTATCGCGCTCACTTCGCAAAGTCAAAAAGGCGCCTCTCCGACGCCAAATCAGATTGGGCCGTCGACGCCGGCGAGATTTCTAGCCGCCAAAGCACTCAAATTGCTGCGCGTGATCGCTGAGTTGGATTTGAAAATTTTACAGGTAGAATATTAAAATTGAATGAAATAACGAAACAAATGATAAGTAGAAATAAAAATGAAGATTTTATGCATGAAAGATATGTAAAAATTTACTTGTTTTTATATCAAAGTAATATGATTAGAATAATATGATATTTTTTTAGTCAACAGAATGATTTTTTCATAAACATATGTTACTCTCTATAGCATATAGAAAGAATTTAGTGGATATTAAATTTGTTGAATTACTTTAAATAGTTTTAATACAAATTATTTTTTTTTATACAAACACCAAATGCTGAGATTATTTTAAAATTACGCTAAATAACT
>JABFQD010001308.1:0-18873 GCA_022817045.1 Psix sp. ZL-2020 | reverse complement strand
TCAAATCATAATGAATAAATATGAATGGTTTTCAAAATTTTGTTCAAGTTTGAAAAATATTTATACTTTCTTATATTAGCAGTAGTTTCATGCTAATATTGTATCATTCATTTATAAAATGAAACTTTTGGTCAAGAACTAAAAACTGCCAAATATTTAATAATATGAAATGATTTATTTATGAGCTCAGAAATTATGGTCTTCATAGTATTTTGTCATTTCTACACGAATATGAATGTTTTTAAGTTTTCAAAGTTTATTGTGTGTTTTATGTATTAAATAGTAAACAAAATTTAAATAAATTCTCTTTTCAATCAATATATACAATATATTGGTTTTAAATGTTATTGTTTGATTAATTTTGAATTTACAAATTTTTTAATAAATTGCGAAATGTAATTTTTCGAGTATCCGTGAAACGATTTTTTTTCAAAAAGAAAATTTATCTGTAAATGAGCTCGTTTGTCATTTCATACTATTTTATTACGATAATTAAGTTTCTACGATTAGCATTCAAACAAATTTTTGACATCCTCTTAAATTAAAAAGTAAATAGAGATTTTGTATTATTTCCACGAAATAAGTCACGAAAATGTATTTAGATACTTGCACCAATAACATAAAATGTTATTTTAGAAATAACATGGTGAAACTGTAGAGAAACAATAGAAATTTTATGCAAAACAAAAAATAGTGAGTTACTATTTATTTGACACACTATTAGTTTCAAAAATGGACAATCCTGCATATTGCATGTTTTTATACTGAAACATTTGTATAAAATTAGGCTTCTAATATGCTCAACAATATATATTAACAGTATAGAATTTCCAAAAAAGCGATAATACAATTGTACATATTAAGCGTCCCCGGCGTGAATGTAAATTTTATATATAACTTGTGATTTTAAATGTAAAGACAACCTATGTAAAATAGACAAAAATACATGATATTATTTTAATCAATGTTGTATTTATTGAATGACTTTTAACCAGTCAAATCACTTTCTGTCAATCATTTCCTAGCTGCTTTGCATATACCCTTACACCTAATAAACATAATTCTGATTAATTTCTGGCCGTGGAAATGGATTTGACTTTGAAGAGATATTTTGCTGACGTTCAATGGCATAGGATGATCTGGGGATGATCCGTAAGAAGCCCTTAAGTTCGGGTAACCGAATTAAGGTCTGAGCTGACTGATAGGAAAAATGAGATATATCGGTTTTAAACAGCAGAAGATATATAAGGGAGAGCGAGCGATCGCGCAAAATAAGGCGAGGGGCTCTCGGACGGTAGGGCCAAACATGGCAAACACGAGTATTCATTCCGAGTCGAGGCTAGCCGGCTATTACCCAGCTGGCCCACCACGCATGCTGGGATGGAACGTGCCTCCTGAAGAACTGATTCACATTCCCGAACACTGGCTGGTCTATCCTGAACCGAACCCCTCCCTTCATTATTTACTCGCATTACTTTATATTTTTTTTATGTTCATCGCTTTACTAGGAAATGGACTCGTCATTTGGATCTTTTGCGCGTAAGTTTTTTGTACTCTTTGATATGTTTATACAACTCATCAATTTGCTGAAAAACATTTTTATCACTTTGCTTCTTATCTGGCCATCCGTCATTTCTTTGCAATGTTTCATACTTGATATAACTTATTTTTGAAATAGATGAATCAATAAATTCACGTCTCTTTTTATAAATGATCGAAAACAAGTGAAATAAGTTAAGTCGAATGAAACCACAAAAGGCGCTTGGAAATATCTAGGAGAAGCGTTAATCCAAGATTTTAATTTTAAATGATAACAAATTCAATTAAATTCACATTACGTAATTGACGAATCCTTTTTACTTGCAGAGCTAAATCCCTTAGAACACCTTCCAACATGTTCGTTATCAACTTAGCATTTTGCGACTTCTTGATGATGCTGAAGACACCCATTTTCATTTACAATTCTTTCCACACGGGATTCGCACTAGGAAACTTCGGATGTCAAGTGTTTGCATTTATGGGCTCTCTTAGTGGAATAGGCGCTGCTATTACCAACGCTGCAATCGCTTACGACAGATACAGGTAATTACCATCTAAAAACTATTATTCTACAATCGCAGTGAATTTCAAAAAAACCAAAACTCTCTTCAAACAATACTATTTTGTCACGCTAGATAAAACTGTAATTTATTCTAATTAGATTATTATTATCGCTTAAAAATTGATACAAAATGTAATCAATTTCTCGGCCCGTTATTGAACATTTCCAACAATTTGCTTTACAATCTTTTCCAGCACCATCGCAAGGCCTTTAGATGGGAAGCTATCTCGCGGTCAAGTGTTAATGTTCATTGTACTGATATGGCTGTACACGCTGCCTTGGGGTCTGATGCCATTGATGGGTGTCTGGGGTAAATTTGCTCCGGAAGGATTCCTCACCGCTTGCACCTTCGATTACATCACCGACACTGACGAGATACGATACTTTGTAGCAACAATCTTCACCTTCTCCTACGCGATACCCATGATATTAATCCTGTACTACTACAGCCAGATAGTAGGACACGTGGTGAACCATGAGAAAGCCCTGCGGGCACAGGCGAAGAAGATGAACGTTGAAAGTTTGCGAAGCAACGCGAATACGCAGGCTCAATCGGCCGAAGTCCGTATCGCAAAGGTGAGCTTCTCCTTTGCTGGCATTTTTTATGCAAGGTGCGCGCGCGCACCTTGCGCTCGCGCGACCCTTTCTATGCGCTCGCACGCATAGAAAGGGTTGTACTCAACTATTTATAGTCGAGTGGTGGTCTTCCGTATTTATAGCAAATGATTATTTAGAGCAAAGCTGCTGGAATTACTGGTTTCGAATGAACCGTCGATGTTTTGACTTTTATTTTTAGGCCGCGATCACCATATGTTTCCTATTCGTCGCCGCTTGGACTCCTTACGGGGTAATGGCAATGATTGGCGCGTTCGGAAACAAGGCCCTACTTACTCCAGGTGTCACGATGATCCCAGCGTGCTGTTGCAAAGCTGTCGCGTGTCTCGATCCATACGTTTATGCTATCAGCCATCCGAAGTACAGGTGAATTTGAATATCAATGGTGTCTGGACTACACTTTTTGCGGGCAAATAAGGAAAGGGATGAAGTATTTTATTGACAAAATATTCAAATATATCTTTGGCACGATCAGTTTTTATTCTAATTATGTGCGGTAACATTTTCTGGTTTTTTTGGCTGGCTATTTTTATTGGTAAAAAATAATATTAATGAAAAATGAGTCGATGTTATTTGGGTAATATATTTGAGATTTAATTGAAGGTAAAAGAGAAAATAATGTCGATTCGAACAGATAATAATCAAAATAATTTGGAGCAAATGGATTATTGTAATCTTTTTCGACGAATAAATATAAGCGAAATGAAAGTAATTTCATTTCGGGATTATTTAATGTTCCAAGTTTTTAATAATTAATTTTTCAAAAATAACTGCAATTTTGATTGGCCAAATACTTCCATCTTTTATTCGACATAGAAATCTTCTTAGTTAGATAATGATGACAATAACAATTCAGAAATTTAATTAAAATTGCTCTATTGTATTCTACATTTAAATTCACGTTAAAAATATTTAAAAATGCAATACGTTTTTTATGTCGAAACTCTTTTCAAAAAAGAAATCGTTTCGGTACAAAATCATATTTAATTAACAGAAATGCATTCTTCATAGATTTTTTTGTCATTTCCGATTAATTAATATATCGTTTTGACTCATTATTTTAAACGGAAATAAAACGATTAAATATTCGACAATGAAATTGATTCGTTACAATATTTTTGTCTTTAATTATGAATTAAATGTCGTTCAAAATCAGATAACTTTTTTTTCTCTCACACAAAAGTATCTTCTTTCTGCCTAGGCTGGAACTACAGAAACGAATGCCATGGCTGGAATTACAAGAAAAAGCTCCTGATACACAAAGTACCACCACTGAGGCAACGAGTGCACCTGTCTCTAGTTAAGCTTCGATTCATTATTTGTTTAACGAATAATAAATGCAGCTCACTTGTTCTAATAAGAAAATGACCCTATTTTGGAAAAACATTTTGTATCTTTAAGAAGGAGCAGACTGGATCTCTGTTTTACACAAAGGTCGATCATTGTATCATTTTATTATAAACCTTTCTCCTTCTAATCCATTGTGTCGCTGTAAAATCGGCAATAATAAACGAATAAGAAAATCAATTTTATTATTTGATCAAAAACGTTATTGATTCAGTCATAAAAGAACACACGCTGCGAAGGGAGATTTTAACGATCAAATATTTGTGTAACAATTTGTCAAATGTTTTCAAGAGCTTGAAATATTTCTAAATTATTTTGCTGCGACGTCAAAAAGCGTTTCAAAATAACTGTTAATTATATCACTTCTTTGGATAGTTCGTTAATCGAGCAAGTTCGACTGTTGGATTTGATGATTTGTTTGACACAATAAAGAGATGTATATATTCATGTAAGATATATTTTTAAGTGACACAATATATGTTGTACATTACATGTAATGAAAGATAATTGTATGTTCGATATTGATTCATTGCATTTTGCTCCAAATGAAACAATTAAAAATAATGGCGAACCTTAAATATTGTGCTTGATCTAGAAAGATAAATTTCATTCCATGAATCACCATGTTTCTTATCTTTTTCTCCACGACAACGCCGGAGATTCCGTACTGGAGAACAGTGGGCGTTAGTTTAGAATCAAACGGAGTCAATTAAATGCAAAGGAAAAAATAATCCAACGAGTGTTTATTGCGAGAACGTTTCTTTGAGCGTCAATTTTTACACACTTCAAATGACAGAACCGTTCAGTTTTTGTTGTTTCTCCGATCATCGTTATCCCATTCGTATCCGCGAAGTATTTTTTATTCAACGGTCAATTGAGATTAATTGATTGTTGCGTTTTTCTCTGGCTTCCTCTGGAAGAAAGTACAGAAAAGATGATAATGCAACGTGTAAGATTTATATGAAACGGTGTGGGTTTTCTCCGCAGGTTTTGTGCAAGGTTCTGAGTATTAATGTATTCGTAACAATATGGAATCATTAGAATAAACTTATTATTTAATAGATAGTTCATGTCATTAGAAACACGTTTTTCACATAGTGAAACTATTAAACAGACGATTTGCTTTGTTCATCATTCAAACACGTTTTTATTTGTATTATTACAATATATAAGTTTATATATTATATATATTGTTATGTATTATTGAAATTATGGTTTCTCAATTGGACTACGACTAATCCAAACATGAATGAAAAATAAAGAAATAAATTGTATGATATTTTTATGAACTCAATTTTCTAGTGCTAAGGTCGATAGTTTTTTATTCGCAAATCATAGGCACATATCGAGTTTCAGTTCATTGAGGTATCCTAGCTATTCTACTGTTTTTTTGTAATGCATAATATTGATTTAATTTTATATCGAAAATGTATTATTAAATTGACACTTGAGTTAGTTAGTTATTTTATTGAATCATCACGAAGAGTGATTTATTTGAATAAATTGTATATAAATTGAATTTAAGTTAGAGCTGGATTTCAAATTCAGTTGCTTTATCTTCGAATTACATTTTTGTGATATTCATCCTAATTATTTAAGTTCTGGTTAATAAGCATTGTAATGTATTGTATGCGAGGTTGTAATAAAAGTGAGGATTATATGATATTGCAGGAATATTAGAGATTGAAAAATGACGCTTTTAGATAATTGTTACATAACAGTAAATTATTCATATATGCATGAGAAATAGTTATTAGTCCGCATATTTTCAATAAATGTGGATACGTCTAGTTTCGTGATTATAAAAAGACAATAAATATTTTGTTGGAGAAATAATAGTGAAAATAGTAGTCTTTGTGTTAGTGTTTATATTTAAAAAAGCATTTGTGGGCGCGTTCAGCTGAATACAAATTTCAATTATGGAAGGGATATAGATACACTATGATATGTAGACAATATATTAATCCTTAAGTAGGCGCGCGTACAATCATTTCCTTTTCTTTTTCCAATTAATAGTCCAATGGTAAATCATTTCAAAATGAGTTTTCCAAAGGAAAACTAATTTTAAAAAGAAAATTTTACCAAGAAAAAAAATGGTTCATTGACCTTATCATCGTTATTTTCAAATTGTGTCATTTCAATATTTATTGTTTTTGGGAAAGAAAATATGGTTTGTAATATCTAGAAACGAAATATTAATTTATAGTGTCTTATTTTTTCATTTCACTGAACAATAAAATTCTGTATCACTGTTTTCTATATGTTATCTTGAAAACTATGTTATGATTATTATAGATGTATAGATAAATTTTGATCTTTTTAAGACTCTATAAAAGCTAATGGAATATTTATTCATTCGATTATTCTAACAAGCTATTAAATCCATAATATACTTTATAATCTTTACTATTGTTAGTTCAATAAACTGCTTTTAAAAAGAACATTCACGAGGTATAAAAATTCTCAACAAGAAAATAAATTTATTTATTCGCTAGGCGCATTTATTTTATTTTCAAAAACACTTTTATTAATACATCAATTTTAAAATGACAAATTCCCAAAACCAATGATTTACAATTTTAAGTTTATTTTATTTTATTATTATTATTATTTTTTTTTGTTATATTTGAAAAATATAACAATAAAAAGCAATAAAACCAAACTGAAACGCCCGCGCGTCGCAATTGCTCTCGCAGCTGACTTCACTGTCAAGAGTGTCTCCCCTCCACTCGGTTTTGTACGGTTAAATAACCGAGCCTATTGGCCAAACCCTCTTACGCATATGTTGCGTGCTCTTATGCTAATGAGCGAAAAAAGCTGGCGAACACATACACAGCGCCCGTGCGTGTGCTCCCACGTACATACGGCCGAAGCTCTCAGTACGTCAGTGAGGTCAGCGCGTTCGGCCTTACGGACAAATGTCTGTGCCGAGATGACAGCGGCCCTGTGACGCGCTGCTTCCGCTCAGTCTTTTTCGCGTTGCTCAACGTAAAGCTCGCTTCTTATCGGCGGCTCGAGCGCCAGGTGCGCGCGACCTCCTCGTCCAAACCGCAGTCGCCGCTGCCGTCGCGCCCATGTGATATGTGCCCGAGTGTTTCGCGTCCAGTCTCATTCGTAGCCCAGACTCGGTAGCTCAGCCCCGATATGAGCGTTTACGGCGACTTCCAGCGCGTCTGGCTTCAGCGGTTCCCGGACAGTGCTCTGCCCGCCGCTTGGGAGGAGGACGTCAGGATCAATCTCGCCAAACACAAGCGCAAGGTACAACTATAAGCAGCCGCTATCGCCAACCACAACCCACTCTTATTAACCCGCTCGCAAATAGAGTCATCAATTTTTTGTTTTTCTCGCGCACGCTAATTGGCTGCGGACTCATTGTTGCGTTTCTGCTATTTCCAATTGTTGACTATTGTTGCAGATGAAATGAATCCAATTTTCCCCTCGTTCATTTGTCAACATGATTTATCTTTCAACAACTAACTCACGTTCTAATTGTTGTCTCTGTCGTTTATCTCCTAACCGTTCGATTTTGTCGCTGTCGATAGTTGGATTATTTATTAATTATCGATATTAATATTATGAAAAAGTCATGCATTGTGCTATAACCTAAATGAGAGCTCGCGTTTTTGTCCTTGTCATCACAATTGTTCGACTGTTATGACATAATTTTGACGGCCTGTTAAAACAGCCAGTCATTAATTCATTAACACTTTCTTTATTTGAGTCTTAATCAGACGATGACACCATGACATAACCAGAAATGTCACGATTGTTTTCATTCGTGTGACTTTCTATTTTTTAAAATTGTTCAAATTTTGGTTTGTGAATATGTTCCCTGATAAGATATAGCTTTTTAATCGTCCCAAACGGAAGAATGGCTTCCTTTATCTCACGCGGAATACGCGGTGACACTAATGCGCGATGACTGTACAGTGTGTTTACATTGTTGGCTGATTATTTATTAAATCCGCGACATGATTATTGGTGCGCGCGTAGTACCCCTGGTTGAGCAACGGCATGTAACTCGCGTTTCAGTTGTGCATGAAAGCAAAGAGAAAGTTATGAAATTCATGAAAATGTATGATATGAATTGATTACATAGAAATTTTCGTTGAAAGTGCTCACATTAGTAATCCTTAATTATTTATCATCACTACAGATGTTACAAACAACATCGAGATATATTCTTTGATGAGCAATCTCTTTAAATATTTTTATTGCTTTACCTTCGTCATTTTCAATATTCATTTCATATCAATATTTGAATTTTCAACCGAGCTAAATATTTGTCCGTTTTCACTTTTTCATTGGTATAAATATTTTAGATAATTAAGATTGTAATTTTATACATTGTTATTTCATTATCTTCTCTTTTTCAAACTGAAAATGATCGTTGATGATTGACGTGATATTTTTTCGCTCATTTTTGTTCTTTTTAATATTTGCAAATTCTCAAATTTTGCCCGATTTTGTTGCATCTAGATTTTCAAACTACACTCATGTTGTGTATTGTTATCTCTTCATTGTTATTTGCTTACTAAATCATTATAAATAAAAACATCGAATTAATCTTAATCTCGACTTTACAATTGTTTTCTTTTTTAAAAAATATCAATTAAATTTGTTTTATAAAAAGATTATACAAATAATATATTGGAATTTTTTCTCGGTTACATCTAGTAATTTTTACAACACAAAAAAGTCAATAAAACATAAATAAAACTTGATAAAAATAACTAAACATAAACCAGCATAATTGAAATACGTTCCAAATATACCGCGGAAGAAAACATAAAAAACTCATAATTGATAAACCAAAGTCAACTAAATATATGCAAATGTAATGTTACAGATTGTAGCTTTGAAAGAAGAGCTGGAACAAGAGGAATATTATGTTGCATATTTGGAGAGATTATTGGCAGATGTGGAGCGGCAAAAGATTTCAGAGCCAAAATCACCAGGACCGAAGTCGCCGAGTCGCGGTGGCTTATCGTCCTCAGAAAATAGCCTGCATGACTCGCCGTTGGCCGACACGGTAATTTCAGCCGAAGCTGAAAAGTCGTGCTCGCCGGTTCCTAAGAGGGAAGATATCAGCCAACTGCAGGACAAGTGTGTCTCTGAATTGAGCTCGACGCTGAGCTCGAGTCAAAGACCCAAGAGTGAGATACCTAGAAATACTGAAAAAGTGCCTGAATTCAGAAGAAACAGCAATCCAGACGTTCCAAGTAATTATGTTACTGTAATCGAAGTTGGTAATTCTAAGAAGGAAAAGATTGACGATTTGATGAAGGAGGAAGACGACAAAGGTGATCATACTGACATTTCATTGAGACTAAAATAGGGCATTTTTTATTTGCGTTTCAAAATGAATGGTTATTGATTTGCGTAATATATATATATTATTTTTGTTTAGGAATAAATAAGAAATATCAATTAATATTGGAAATCAATGTGGAAACTTTGATAATAACGTGACCTTGCTACGATATTGAAAAGAGCGGCAGAAGTGTTAATAATATGACTTAATGGACTTGTAATCTTAATAATCTACCTTCTTGTTTGTGATCAGTTGAGGAACTTTTGACTCGATCATTATTTTATAACTCGATGAAAAGTCGTCAGCTGATATAAATACTTCTGTATTTAAGATGCTGTATAAACGAAGTAAATCTTGACGTTTTAGAAAATGTGCTTTTGATTTGTCATTTAATAATGATTAGTTTCTATCGTCATATATTCTAGAGAACAAAGCTATAACAGACGGTGTTACGGTTTATAGAGAGGAAAATAAAGTAAAATAGCGCAGGATCTATTATATGTTTCAATGTATCTATTAGTATATGTTGCACAATGTGATGACTATTGAAATCATAGCTTATACTTGTCGGTTAATTCGACGTTAACGGCAGTAAATATTAGAATGTTTCTTTATAATTGTTAACACGGAATAGTCATTTAAATCGCATTAAAGACGCTTTTCAAATGTATTTCATTGAACATTTTTGTCCAATCAACAGATTCCATTTTGTGCGCTATAGTATATGTTGAAGATATTTCAAGTATTTATGTCTGACGAATAAGTATGTTTTTTAAATGAACATAACTGCAAAATAATTTGGAAATAAAACTACTTTTTAGGCGACGAAACAAAAATATTTGTTCAAAAACGTTTGGAATTTGTCTATTTATAAATGAAGAATATCAATATTAAGATTTTAGAATAATCGAAAACTATAAATTTATGAACAAACAATAATTCTAATATTATGTTTTTTAGATTTCATTGGAAGAAACTGAATTATTATTGAGATTGAAAAAAAACGAATAAAAAATGATTAATCTTTACAAATATAATAAGTTCATTAACTTGCTTCAGATTCTGAAAAAGGTACAACTGAAGATGCCGAAGACAGCGATGCAGAAGATGAAGAAGAAGAAGAGCCTTATTACGATTCCGTAGCTTTAGACCAAACTGGAGAGTATGTTTATATCGATGCCAGAGTCCCATCAGTTGGAAATAACCGAAATAAAGTCTCCGTGCGGCGACCTCCCTCACTTCCAGATTCGCCGGGAAACCAAAGCAATTACGTTAACATCGAATATTTCATTCAGTATGTTTAAACATCACTTATTATAACACATTAATTCACTGTAACTTTGATCAAGAATGTTACTTAAATAAATAAATAAATTATTCAATTACCACTTTATTAACAAATTGTTGAATAATAATTTCATGTTTATTATGCAATAAACTGTAACACAAGGAGTATTATAAAGTTTCCGAAATAATACGTAGCAAGTTGAAAATATGTTCGTCATTCATACTAGCTTGCGTGGTTGGGATATTTGCACGACGTTTGATGTGGTATTATTTTAGGAACCGAGCGGCAATGGACAGCGAAGACGAAGAGGCGGCTAATACAGCGCCTCCCATATTGCTTCGTACTTTAAGCACAGACAATGAAACAGGAAGCAGCGATGCTGAACCTATGAGTCTAAGCGAGGGTAGTTTAGAGTCACCGACTCCGACGACGCCAAGGCGACAAGAAAAGAGCCATGATCAAGAAGACAATAGAACGTCGATGATCAAGTGTATCGTTAACTCGGTAGTCGAGAGTGAGACTATTTATGTCGAGTGTTTAAACGTTATGATTCAAGTGAGTTATTCAAATTCGCAATGTGCTATATATGTATGCCATATATACCAGTGTATATATACACTTTCTATTGTACTTTGCACCCCTAATGATATGACTTGTTCCCAGTATATGAAAGCTATAAGAGCGACATTGACGACTTCTCAGCCAGTTATTTCTGAGGATGAGTTTGAGACAATGTTCTTCAAAATTCCTCAACTTCACGCTTGTCACCAGGAATTCTTGGATAACTTGAGGAAAAAGACTGAGAAATGGGATAACAAAACTACGATTGGAGAGGAATTTAAGGTGTTGTTCAATGTTGTTTGTTAACGTTGTTGTTTGTCCTTTCTCTTCACGTGAGAGAAAGTGCGTAGTGTCGATCTCTTTTGAAGTAACAATGATTTGTTGATTTGCAGACAATGGCCAGCAACATCAAACACTATGGTGCTTTTTTGCATAATTACGCACGAGCCACAGATACTGTACGAAGATGTTCAGCTCACTCTGCTCAATTCGGTAAAATCACCAGAGACATTCGCCTCGGGGGATTCCCAAAAGGCCCTGGACTTTCTTTGGAAGATCTTTTGCATAAGCCAGTAGCTCGGGTCCAAAAGAATGCTTTAGTGTTACATGTAAATATGTACCTCTTATTACATATTATTACCATTTCAAATCAGGTTTTAAATTAAGAAATTAAATCAACTGGAATGAAGTTATTGCTGGTAAAAGAAGGATATAAATGAAGTGAAAAAACTCTTTATCAACTGTTCAGACTATTTTTTACTTGTATATTTTTCTTACCCAGTTCAAATAATAATAAATCATATTTTTAGGACTTATTAAAACACACACCATCGACTCATCCGGACCACTTACCTTTATTTGAAGCCTTAACAATGACCAGAAAGTTTCTTGATGAGTTTAATATAATTCAGACGAAGTCCATGTTTCCCGTAAGTAACCCGAAGTGATTATTATTTTTTTGTACACTCAAGTGTGGATTTTTTAAATACGTCATTCAAATTGTTTTCATTACAGAGTCACGACAGAGCACAAAGAAGGCTGGTGAAAAACTCTTTTGTGGTAGAACTTTCTGACGGACATCGCAAATTGAGGCACCTGTTTCTTTTCAATGACGTAATAGCGTGTGCGAAGTACAAAGCGTCTGGCCGAGATAAATTTACGTTCGAATTAAAGTGGTATATTCCAGTGGCAGAAGCTTCTGTCATGGAAGATGGTATCGAACCAAGGGAAACGAGCCCGGCAAATGTTGTGGCTTTACGGTAAACATGATTCTACTATTAAAACTTTAAATTGCAATTCTGCTTTAATTATTTTACATATAATCTTTTCAATGAATCTAAAACGATTTCATTAATTTATAAAAATAAGAATAATAATAATGAAATCATTATTTATAAAAATAATAGTATCAATTGAACAATTTAAAAAATAAAAAAAAGTTGTATAAAATATAAATAAATATGTTTTTTATTTAATAGGTCACAAGCTTGTACAGTGAGAGATCAAATTTTATGGGACGAACGTAATGATGACAGACGTATAAGATTAGGAGGACGTGGGTCGGAAAAAAATCGCAAAAAATTGGCTGAACTCGAGGCACAATTAGTATTAGCTTCGCCTAATCTTGTTTTACAAGTCACGCATAAGAATCAACAGCGGATACAAAATACTTACACATTTTTCCTTTCGAGTGAATTTGAACGATCTCAATGGATAGAAGCTGTTGAAGCTTTGCAACAAGTAATTACTGTTCTAAAATTTACTTTAATTAACGAAAATGTATTTTTGATTAATATATTGTTATTCTTTACTTATAGGGTGGACAACCTCCTGGACCTTTGCCTCTATCGATGTATGAATTACAAGCATGGGTAACAGCATGTCGCACATACTTGCAAACAGACATGGGAAGTTATTTGCTGCGATCAGGGCGCGATGAGAGTCTTTTGCTTGGTGATTTGCATTTAACTTTGCTCGGTCTCACTCCGCCAGGTCTGGACCGACCGGAAGACCTTTACATCGTCGTCGAGGTCGACAGTTACGGTCATTATTTCAAACGCGCTAAGAGTCGCGTCGCAAGAGGTCAAGCACCCACTTGGGGTACGTGCTTTTTATTGAGGCTTTCACAAATTGGACTCTTCTATTATCACCTTTTTGCATTTTCTTTGTTGTATTTAAAAAAAGCCCAAAATTATACATTCCATGTAATAGTTGTTTTTATTATTTTGCATATTAATTTGTGAATATTCAACTCGCTACTCTAGTTGCATATAAAAGACTGATTTCATTGCGATGTAAAAAGAATTTCTAATTGATCATTTGAATCCTTTTTCTACAGGAGAAACATTTGTGGTTGAACTGGAAGGCAGCCAAAACTTACGAATTCTTTTGTACGAAGACTGTGGCTCTCGTTCAGTATTGCGAGGCAAATGCACGCAACGGTTAAGTCGATCGTGGTTGTTGGCAGACCATGTCGCCCGGGCGTTAAATCTAGGTCCTGTAACCCTTGACGTGGAACTCCGGTTCGTTCCGAGCGAAGTAACGCTTAGACGCGTGCCTTCCGCGAAACCGCAAGGCCTTTTCGGCGCCAAGATTCAACAAGTGTGCAAGTAAGCATTAGCATAAATTTGTTCAACTTCTATCATTCGCGTTTCTTTAATGGAACTTTAATCTTACTTATGCACGTTTTCTTTCCTTTTTGAACAGGCGAGAAAAACGGGATATTCCTTTTATAGTGACTGCTTGTGTGAGAGAAGTGGAAAAGCGTGGAATGGGCGAAGTCGGATTGTATCGTGTGTCTGGATCTGCCTCCGATATTGCTAAACTCAGAAAATCTTTTGAAAGCAATTCTTACGAGGCAGAGCAGTTGCTCAAAGAGGTATGCTAATGCATTATTTACTTCTGTCTGTTTCTTTATTTCGTCTTTGAAATCTTTAATGCATCGCTGGAAATCCTTTTTAGGTTGATGTACATTCAGTAACAGGTGTTCTGAAACTTTATCTCCGCGAAATGCCAGAGGCCTTGTTCACCGATGCCCTGTACCCTTCGTTCCTCGAAGCCTACCAAGCTGGAGACATTACACGTAATGTCGAGCTTCGCAAAGTATTTGATAGTCTTCCTCAGGTGAACAAAGCAGTGATCGACTTTCTGCTTACTCATTTGCTGCGCGTTAACAAAAACGAAGAGCAAAACAAAATGTCGCTGCACAACCTAGCAACAGTATTCGGACCTACATTACTCCGACCAGGAATCGTAAATCGAAACGATGCGAAGAGTAAAGATCCGTTGGCTGCCGGCACCGTCGATGTCATGGCTCAAGCTGGCATTCTCTATAGCTTCCTGCAGATTCACATGCAACAACAACAACAGCAACAGCAACATAATCAATAACTCTAGTCGAGAACCGAGAAGCAATTTTCAACGACAAGATATGAATAAAAAAAAGATTCAGTCTGTCCTCAATTCAGTTTAACATGTAGAGCTTTGATGTCTACTTCAAAGACTTTTAAAGCGAAAGTATAGAACGATTAAATTTGAGGAAATCGTTGGCTTTAAACGAGTTTTAATGACACGCTTAAAGTTATTTAACAATAAGTTACAAATGAATCGCACAGCCTTTCGTAAGTGCTTATGAAAATGTATTCTATTTTGCTCACTAATTTCTTTCAAACTGCACCGATTGTTAAATTGTTCAAATAAAATCTCTTGTTTTTTGGACTCTAATATTACAACTTTCTGTATTATATCTGATCGTAATCAATATTTAGCGACTCGTAGGTAGATATAGAATTTTAATGAATCATGTGTATGTAAATTTTAGTCAAGACTATTAAAAAAGACCCGCCTTAATTATTTCGTAGTGACTTTGCAGCTGAACTGAATATTCGCGCGACTAACTTGTATGTACGCAAAATGCATTTGAAAGAAAAAAAAGAAAAAAACAAAGTAATATATTTTATACCTGGCAACTGTTGCGTGTATATGCTGCCGAAGCAATAACATAGTTTTTACGTAGTTCTCGCCAAAGCAGGACGAAATGATTTATCGTACGCACAAATTCTCGATAAACACAGATTATTGGGGATGCACTCAATTCAATGGAAAGAAATTTTTTTATCGTTGGTTTTATACTGTACTTTATGAGAAATGTTTTATATAAATTATGTTAATGAAGATTGATTTACGTTAAATTGTGATTCTAATGAATTAGAGATATATTATTTAATGTTATTTCATAAATATCATTTTTTGTTTAATGTTAAAGGCATTTCTGGGTTTTTAATTGGTGCTTTAGATTGAGAAACATTCGAAGCAATAATCACCAAAAATGTAATTTACTTGGTAATTCAATTTGGTAACATTTCACAAGTTTTGTGTTTATTGAGAACATGTCAAAATAATATTTTGTGGAAAAACAACCAAAAACATGACAACAAATTGTAAAATTGCAAATCAACGTGTTCCTACTGTATAAATGCAGATCATTTTTTTTCAATTCAGGTTTTAAAATAAAATATTAATGTTATTCATTTTGAGTGTGTTTTTACATTACATTTGTATTAAGATGATACTATATAGATAACTTTAAATTATAATTTTCTATCCAGTATAATTAATATTTCACTTTCATAAAAAAAAGTAACCTAAGTTACGTTCCTAAAGATGTTCACATCTTGTCCATTCCACAAAAATCATTTTGATGAGGCGACACTCTCGTCCTCGTATTCTTTGCCAAAGCATGACCTCGCCAACAAAGTTGAGCGCTGCGTCAATCCGAATGAACAAATGATGTTTTGCACCGAGTATGCAACGCGAAGACTTATGACATGTCGGGTTAAGCAAGTGGAACACAAATCATTTGTTGTGGTAAATGTGATTATCAAGGACAGATCGTCAGTATTTTTATTACTCCATTTAACGTGATAACATTTCGACGAAAACCACAACTTTTTATTTTGAAAAAAAGAGAGCGAGAAAAACATATTTTTAGGGAACATAATAATGAATACTTATATAGAGATATAATCATTTTTTACTTTTGTATCGCCGAAAATTATACATTAATGACAAGATATTTATGTCTACCATAACAAAATAATCGAATTATGAAATTTGCGTTAAATCCTGGAGTTTGGTAGTTGCATGATATACAAGATTTTGGATTTCAATTACAAGTATATGATAAATAATCAAAATGTAAAATGTAATTTATGTGAAATTATTTCGTATTTCTTAATATAATAATGCGTGACCTTTGATTGTAGTTGGTAGCATTTAGTAGGCTACTTAGTTTATCATTAATGAAATTAAATCACAAAAGCTATTGAACGTATGATACATTAATTATAAATTCCAAGGTTTAGCGCATGAATGGAAAACTCATTGATGATTGTGAATGAAAAAAAATCTCGCAGACAAGTTTACAATATTTTAATCGTTGAAAACAGCTTCGGTTGAATTTGAAATTCACTTCAAAATAATTCTATAGCTTGGTACTACAATTCTATGTATTGAAATGTAGTTTTACGGTCATCAATGAATTGGGAAAAGGGTACAAGAAACTATTCAAAGTCTTACCTCGCGCTTTGTCATGATTCCGAATGCAAAGTATGCCTGTGCATGTCTTGTAGCGTGTGAATGTATTATCCCGCCTACATGTTGTGTATAACAAACAGAATGTATCGTACAAAAAGCCACATATTTTCGTTTCGCACAACGCGATAAAATTACTTTATAGTATGTCTCTCTTTTGTACGTTACAAAATAACAAACAATTATAATATTGTAAATTTGAATACGTCCCAACTACGTTATGTCAAAATATGTATGTTTATGTAATATAATATATTATATATTTAATATAATTTTTATTTTCTACGAACGAGGCATTTGTTATACGTCGCAATCGAAGCCAGTTAAATGCAATGAAGTAAACGAAGAGCACGCAAATATACATTTTTGCAACTTTCACAATTGAGCTTTTCATTCAATCAGAATTCCCTTTGAAATTGATCGCATTGTGAGCCGGCTCGAGCCAGCCTGAACCAGCGAAACATGGAAATCCTTGCTCGTACATCTTTTTGAATAGTCAAATCAACTTGAACCAATGATCCACGGTAGTCAAAACTAATCATCATACAATGTATCATGCCATTGATTGAACTGTTTAACTTTTATTACACAGAAAATATAAGGCGTAACATGAAGATCGTATTTATGAGACGATTCAATTTCAATTGAAATCCATTATGTTATATTAATTGTTGTTTTTCATAGTTTACTCATTTCTGTATAACTCTATATACTTTGTAACTTTCATTTTACACTCATATTTATATTCAACTCTTGAATAATTATTTTTTCCGATTTCCGCAAGATTCTACGATGTCATCCAGTTGTTGTCAATTAAAGTGTTCGAAAAACAATTACGTGCCGGAGGTGCTAATGGGAGCCTAACGGGTGTCGCGGCAATGTTGTCCCAAAGTCCTGGCAAACGTGATCCATCTGAGCTATTACATTGCATTCCTATGTAAGAATAGAATATTGATTATTAATTAATTTGATTAAATTTATTGATGTTTTAAATATACAATTTTAATAAGTGAACATTTTTTATTCAATTAATTCAATTTGTTAATATCATACACATATTTTTAGTTTTACAAACCAGAACTTCAACTCAACCAGAATTGAAAATAGGTTTCATTTCATTCAATTTTCATTTGATCTAAGTTATGTTTTAAAGCGATTACCAAGTGGAGCAGCTTCATAAAGATCATGCAAAGCAGCCACCCGAACTTTCGTCCACTCAATGTTCTTATAGTTAGTTGAAATTCCATTCTCGTTGCTCGTCTTCTGGTTTTCCCATTCTCTCATATACCGGAAATACGTTCTTAGTGCGTCATCGCTGATTGCACTTTTACAAACCTGAATTTACAAAGAAATGTAATTAAAGATGTCTTTCGTTTAAAACAAGCAATTTTTTATCCATATGATTACCTCCAGGCGAGTGTTTGGATAGTAATGAATGTAATTAACGCACATTTCGTCAGAAATAGCGAAGCCTCCGAGAGTGACGTTGTTCCTTGACATCGTGTTATATGTGCAAGTGGTTATCAGCGAGTCACCCTATTTGTATCCGAGGATAGTAAAATGAGTACATGTAATGACCATGATTATTTTGAAGATTGCAAGGAAACAATGACCAAGTAGACATGCAACTCACCGGCAGCACACGAACAGGCTCTGGTAACAACCTTATTTCTTGAAAATGCGTCGAATAGTGATTGTCGTAATTCAGAGGAGGCATTTCTTCGCCATTTCTTATATGTCTAGTTATGACTTTGGATCCGGTTAAATGCGTGTGCAGTTGCGATGCAAAAACGTTGATACCACTTTGCGGCAGACCAACGCCGGTACACTCTGATATACAATGACCGGACAATATAAAAGATTCCTACAAATACATAGCAATTTCTTTATGAATAGATCAAATAACTTCTTAGTAGCAAATTCCTAGATATGAAAGCGTCAGTTTTCAATTTTGTAATACGTTTTTTTTTGACAATTTTTGTTTGGTTTCTTTATTTGTTTCATACAAAATGAATTTTTAGGTTGTATATGTATGTATATATATACTCATTATAA
>JABFQD010001307.1:0-18875 GCA_022817045.1 Psix sp. ZL-2020 | reverse complement strand
TGTGGGGCAGAATGGAAGGGATGTAAGTATTGGTTGGAGTTTGAGAGAAAGTTATGTAGGAAATGTGAGAGAGAAATCGAGAGCATAGGACACGTGGTGTACGAATGCGAGAATGTAGAGCATCACGCTTCGGTGAGAATGATTTTGGCAGAAGATGGTAGGGGCTGGCAATGGCTAAAGCAATGAGTTCATGATGTTTTTAGGTTGAATAAAAAGAAAAGGAGGACGACGCGAGAATATGGAAAATAAGGCCAGAGAATTAGGTGGGAAGATGAAGAAGGAATGGGAAGATATGGAAAGAAGGTTCAAGAAAATGACGAGGGATTGGGAGGAATTAACGAAAAAGATGGAGAAAATGTGGCAGGAAGAAATTTTTGCGTTGGAGGAGGAAAAAGAAAAGGAAGTGGGGGAGTTAAGGAGGTAGTTGAGAGAACTAAAGAGAGAACTTATTAACTTAAGGTTAGAGAAGGAAGAGAAGGGTAGTTTGAGGGGTAGCGAGCAAGGAGTAGTAGAAAGAGAGAGAAAAGAAAGAGCAAAAAGTAATGGGGTGAAAGATAGACTGGGCGTGAAGAAGATAGAGAAGGTAGAGACATGGAGGGGAAAGTATGATAAGACGATCGTCTGGGCTGATGAGATCAGCATAGAGGCAAGCGAGTTGGAGGAGGAAGCAGAGGAGGAGAAAGAAGAATTGGGCAGAGAAGAGGAAGAAAGGAAAAAAAATGTGATTGTGAGAATGGACAGAGTGAAAGGCGAAGGAGATAAGGGGATGATTTTAAGGACGGAAAGGTTTATAGAAGACACGCTGGAAGTAGAGGTCAGAATTAGGAGTTTGGTAATAGTAGGTGGGAATGAGCGGGTAGTAATAGTGAAGGTAAAAACATTTAGTGAATGGGATAGTAGGGAGATTTTGAGGAAAAGGAGACTATTGGGTAAGAGGTCAGAGATATGAGTAGACCCAGATTTGAGCAAGGAGGAGAGAGAGAGGAGAAGAAAGGAGAGGATGGAACACAAGAAAAGAAGGATGGATAGTGGAAAACGAATTTTGTAAAGCCCTCCCAAGGCTAACTTGGGGATCTTTGTAGGCCAAATGGCAAAAAGATGAATAAATTATTATAATAATATAATATCAATATTATATCATCATAAATAATTATTGAATTTATTATTATTAATTAATAATTATTTACCATTTATTATTGCTTATAATTAATTATCTATAATTAATTATTTATAATTAATTCATTATTTATTAAGATTTAATTTCGCGCGTGAAATCCCGAGAATTCCCAATTACTCCACGCATGCGTCGGCTTGAATCGCGCGCGCTTCCCCCCGCGCCTACGAACTCGGGTCTGATTCCTCATAGTGGTAACTATACTACTGACGTAGAAGGTCAGATGTGACCGGTTTTTCGATCACGTTTATGAAATAAAGTTTCAAAAAGTAAAGTAAAAATCTTCCTAACATTAAAGAAAAAAAATGAACACCGGCTGATTAGACGCAAATAGTGGTGCTAGAATAACGAAATCTTCAGTCAAGCTAAATGATCTCGCTATGACAGGATAAGTAAGGATGGAAATGCCTCTGAAGTGGTGGGTCACGGTGAAAAATATAAAAAGGTCCTCCAAAGCTACCCAAAAATCTAGATATTTAGGCTTAAAAAAGCAACCAAATTGAGCTTATGTACCTCAATAATTAAAACGTTATCTTATATCAGATCCTGGACAAAATTGAGAAACTGATTATTTGAAATTTACAAACATACCCTATAATATATTGTTTTTCATGCTGAATTTAAAAAAATAATTAAGCAATGAAATAACCTATTATGAATCAAAAAATTATTAAAATGATAATTTTTATTAAAATAATATTATAAAATCTTTAGTATGAGTAATTGAGTAAGAATTATTAATGGTGAAATTTCATTATGTCAATGTGTCTATAAATAGTATTGAATGTATAATAAAATGAATGCTGCAATAATATGTATATAAAAAATTAATGAAAACAAAAACACTTGATCAATACTTTATGAAAACAGTTTAGAATTTTTTAGCATTTTTTAATTCGTCAAAAGCTCTTGCAAATGATAATCACAACTAATTTGTTCAGCGCACATTAGTTTTTTCTATTAATCATTTCCGATTAAATCATTTTGGATTGACGGTAGTTATCGCAGATATTATAAGCCTTTTTTCACGATCTAGAAATGGTTATTGATATCTCCTAGTATTTCAAGTTATATTTACTCGTTAAGTTGAGTAGGTTTTATTGCCAGTAGCTACAGAAAAAACGATTAGAGAAGCTTTTAAGAATAGAATTACATATAAGTGGGGAAACACTAATAGTATCTAGTAGTGTTTTTAATTGATAATGAGACTAAATTTAGGAATTTTGATTACGTTCATTAAAGAAACTCATTGGTTGGGAACCTTTAATCTCAGAAAACTTCACTTCACAGTAAACACGGCTATTCATAAATCAATTGGATTCCTCCTTGCATTTTTTTAATTTTAAAAGAAATCCAAAGGTTTTTCAATCTCGAAAACTAGATATGTCCACAAGAAAAAATTTAGTTGAAGGATTCGTGAAGGATTGATCAAGAGACAAAGTTTGGAAGATCAATTTAACACTGCCATGAGTAATTGATAATCGCTGTACAAAATTGATATATTTGTTAAAAGATGAAAACGATATTGAAGCAGAAAAATGATACATCAAGGACTTAAAACCTGTAATTTAAAAAAAAAGAGTACCCAGTGACAAAGAGGTAAGCAGTGACTATCAATTGTAACCACTCCTATAAATTGAACTATAACGTCCTCTCGTTTTCGATATTTGAAAAGTAGCAAGAAGGGCCATGGGCACCGATATTGTGAGGTGGTATTCACCACATCAAAGGTGTACTGCTACCTTTGTGATTGGCAGAGAATTGCCCGTAAAACCTGTTACAGGTGCATCTGGAAAAGTTAAGTTCAAACTTTCCTTCTTTTTACACGACAATTTTAATTGTTTGGTTTCCTTTATTTTTCAATTTAAGCAATATATTTTTTTGTATGAGGTCACTGAAAAAAAAAAATATATATATATATATATATGTAGGATATTGAACAGAACTTTGTTCAAATGTGACAAATTTGAACATGGTTTGTCTTACGCAATGTCCTCGCGGCCGAGCTGTTTTCAACGTCAAAACGGATACGCGCACTTAGGCCCGATGAATTTCGTGCCTATATGACGAAATGCTAATCTGACGAAAAACAGACTTTTCTTTATGATTGACTTGTTGTCGCGAGAAATCATAAAGTGCAATACGAGACTTGACGATGACGAAATACCGAACTTTTTGACGACAAAGAGTCGGGTGAGGTTTTCTCGCGTGACCAAAGAAAAAGATCGTCAAGTTATAGTGAAAATCCTCCACATCCTTCACAGCACATTTCACTTCCTCGTTGAAATCTGTGATCTCACTCATGTTTTCAATTCGTTCGTAATATCGTTTAGTCACTTGATCTTCAAAATAAGTCTGCTGCATTATCACCCCAGAATATGTTTGGCATAGCGTCCATTAATGCCTCAGATGCCCTCAAAATTAGAATCGGATCCGCAGGTATGTAGTTGTCATCATTAATCATAATCCACTAGTGTTTTCACGGTCAAAACTTTTTTTTATCATGTCGAATTTTGACAATATACTTAGAATTATTGTATAATGCTGTGGGAGAAATTTGATTGTTGAAAATTTTTTTTGCAATTCAAAACATTTTTTTTCACGAAAAATTTTTTTTATTTAAATTTATTTTTAACATGAAAAAAAAGGATTTACAGATAGAAATCTTGATTAAAACAAAATTTTAGAACGATTCGATAAATAATACGTTAAATAGCAAATGTTTTCTGTTATAGTCTATTTCCCATGAATTGAATAAGAAAACGAAAATAAAAAAGCACCTCGGAAAAGGCTGAACAATTTAACAGTAAATGAAATTTATAAAATGAGCAGGCTTTAAAGCAGATGGAAAAGGTAGTGACAAACGATTTATACTTTAAATATGTTGGCAAAAATATCATACACTGGAGTCTATAGAAAAACCTGAATAAAGTATATTTATTACTGAAAAGTTTTTATCATGATTTCTCCTCATTCCTTTAGAATTTTAATCAGTTTATTTTAACGATTTCATCTCATTTTTGCTCTAATATTAGAAAATTAAAATGTAACTTTTACTTTCAATTCGGCATCAAGATTCCGTTCAAATTTAGACTTATGGGAGGGACATCGTTTTTTGTGAAAAAAAATTTCACCGGGCTATACTGGGTGATGAAAAATAAGCACCGTTTTTGAAGTATATATTGAGAAAATTAGTTTCCTCGTATCATTCGTTTCATGTTAAAGTATACATCTGAATTTTAAAGCCAGTTGAGCCAATAAAACCAGTAACTAATTATTAATATTAATATAACCTTTTTATATGTTCAATATAAATTTTATATTGATACAAGTTTTGATCTATTTTTTTATTATTATTTAATATTATTTATTAATATTATAGATTAAATAATAATTTTAAATAAAATATATTAAAAATTAATGTCGATTATTAATTAATTTTTTCACATTTACAGAAAAATGGAATACAACCGATGCAAAAGAATCGGATGCGAAGCGACTGTCGAAGCCCGGAAGTGGGACCTGTGCCTTAGTTGCGAGAGCGAACGGAAACAGCGGTATTTAGAGTACCACATATTCGATGAATATTAAGGAAATAAAGAAAAGGCGAATCGCGAACTCCAGCTTCAGTTGGACTTCGCGTATGACTTTTGTCTATCGCCAGACTACAGCCATTGATCTTGGATGGTCCGATTGTACAACGCGGTGTGCGAGAATCAGCGGGCGATGATCTATCAAATGTCTGAGTACGTCTGTTGTTGAGAAAAATTCCAACAGATGTACAGAATTAATATTCATAGATTGGAATAAGTTTTCATTTTTTTACAATTGTTTCTATTAATTTATTTATTCATTAAATAATAATAATAATATACTTGTTTTGTCTCTTACAGAGAAAGGTTTAAAAGGCAATTTCGGCGGTATTATTAAGTTAAAATTTTCATTAAAAATGTCAAAAATATTTTATAAAATTGTTAATGATTAATGTGAACTGTAAAATAAATGAATTTGTGAAAATATGATATTTTTTTATTTATATAAGCCTACAAATTTTTATCTATGATAGGAAATTAAATCGAAATAAAATGATTCTTTATTGACATCTTTTGTTCCGCATGACATCGCAAGGCGGGCGGTATGTTGCATTAAGTGCACCTAAATTTGAGGCTCTCATCTCTGGCTAAGTTGGTCGTCGTAATTCGGTTTGTTTTGACGTGCTTTATTATTCTCGTTCCGCTGATTAGCAACTTTGTATCCTGTAAGTTTTGACGATCAACTTAGTCAGTGTGAGGTCGTCAATACGACACGTTTCATGTTGAAATCGTTCATTTTTCAGTAAATTATTTTACGTCCCACGTAAAATCTCTTAATCTCTTAATCGAACTTGTTAAATAAAACGATCAGTGAAACTCGAATCTGCTTGTGTTTTTTTTATTACCTCGGACTTTCCCTTCGACACAATGATAATTTATGGTGTCCCGTGATATTTTGGGCAAACCATGGTAACGTCCGCGCGACTGTGCGTCTGAACGATTGCATTTCCGTTTTTCGAACATGGCAAGTCGTGGCTTTCTCATTCGCTCGTCATTAGTAAAACACTTTTCGAAAGATGAAAATTTCTTGATGTCTATGTCGTTTTGCAATTCGGTTGGAAGCTGATTATAGATGAATTTTATTTTGTCTCCTATGTGTTCCAGAAGGAGATTTTTGATTGATAATGGATGTTACCCCTTCAACATTCTTTTTATTCTTATTTTTCAGATCAGTTTCACTTACCCAACTGTTATGAGAGTCTTCAAAACCAAACCACTTGGCATATAGCTTATGACCAAGCTTTTTAATGATTTTTTCAATGAAAAAGTTAGTTAGAGTTAGATTAGTTTTTAACAATTCTAACTCATAAAAAACTTCTTTTAATTGGATGATTTTGATGCTTCTTCAATTTATACGTTACAGGATTGGTTCTTTTTAACCGACTAGTGACGAAAATTGATCATCAATAAACCTTAAAATTCTCTTGTTAAAATTAATAAATTCATTTGTTTATTAATTAAGATTTCTAAGTTCTGCGAGTAATCCAGTAAGTTTGACATCACAGTTAGTTATTTCATTTATAATTTCTTTTTGATACTTTTCCATATCAACTACAGCTGCAGGTCCTTGCATCTGCGAACGCCCTCATGTTTTAACTGTAATAATGTAATGTAATAATTCTTTCTTTGAAAGTTTATAAGGTTTATATTAAAGTTTCAATTTATATGATAAGTTTATAATATAAATTGAAAGGAGTTTTTTTTAAATGATCATTTAAAGAAATTAAATAGCTGAAACTTATACCACCAAACATAAAGTCACTCGTCATCACGAATATTATTTTTATAACAAACGAACGTGTTGACAGTTATTTTAAGTTTCATTCAAATGATTATGATTACCTGCCGCTTCTGAAGCAATATCAAAACGCATTCGATCAAAAAGTTCATTAGGATCTTCCCAATAAACGTAATCGATTTTTATTTCATTGTATGAATGAAACTGAGACAATCGTCCACCTTGTTTATAATCTATAAGGTGTGCTTCGAAATTTTAGATCGTTTTTTCGAATTGATCTATCTAATTGATAAAATTTCTTAGGATCATTTGTTAATAAAATGATATTTTTATAGATTTTCCTATCATGAGAAGAAATGTGTTCTTTATTGGGTTTCTTTTTGAATAATAATTCCAGTAAACCTTTTGAAATATCAAAATCTTGATCTTCATCAATGTGAATTTTATTTTCTAAGAACTCAATCTTTTTATCCCCAATATTCAGACCACTTTTAAATATCTAGCTTCACATAATGTGTCGTAATTTTTATTTTTACTTTTTAAATCTTTCATATATTTATCAAGGTCAAGATTTTCTTCTAAATTAGCTTTTTGTTTATTTGACGATGACAATTTTCATGTTTGCATGGTAACGTTTTCAGACTTAAAATGGCTCTGCATTTGGTAGTTTTGGTAATTTAAGACCACCTTAAGAGCTCGTTAAATACTTGAGAAAGGGTAGCACAATCATCAACAATATTAGGATTATAATTCCTACGTGTGTGGACATTTATGTTTATTTGTAAGTTTTCTTTATAATAATTAATTACAGTTAATTACTGATAATGAAACTTACCTTAACTGGGATTAAATCCATACTACATGCAGACTCCTTTCCTCTGATTGAACTTTCTCCGAACAAAAATTATGTTCTGGAAATGATACAATTATCAACATATAATTCCATTCCATATATTGATATTAATAATAATAAATTTCATATTGATAATCGGGAAATCACAATTCCAACTGGGAGTTATGAGATTAAGGACATAAAATCATTTTTTTAAAAATCAGAATATACAAATCACACTCCATCCAAACAATAGTACTCAAAATTGTAGCATTCTTCGTGATCAAGATATATATATTTCGAATCTCCTAATTCAATAACTGAACTTTTAGGTTTGACTCTGCGAAAATTGAAAGCTAATATTAGACATGAGTCTGATTTATCAATATCCACTATGAAAATTAATTCAATAAGAAGTGAATGTAACATCACAACTAATGCACATATAAATAATCAAAAAGTTCACACTATTCATGCATTTGTTCCATATGTTCCGCCTGGATATAAAATAGTGGAAGCACCATCGAATGTCATTTACCTTCCAGTCAGCGTTCAGATAATAGATCAATTGCAGATTCACCTTAAAGACCAAAATAATCAACTAATTAGTTTCAGAAATGAAACGATTACATTGAGATTGCATATTAAATCTTTATAACATGGGGATTGTACATAATAAGGTGTGTAAGAATGATATGAGTACAGCTCCTTAGCTAAATATGATTAGTCGTTTAAAATCATCAGTACAATTAACACGTGAAAACAGAAAGTTTAAGTATTATCCTCTAAACAAATACTGATTGCCCATCAATAAGAAATTTACAAATTAATGAATTTACCCAATGTTCCACACATCAACAGCTTAATAAAAAGTACTTCACACGCCCGCACGCACACACATACATGACCTCACACGTACGCACGCATACATCAATCGTGGTCTAGAACATACATTCCTTTTACTTTCGTTTCATGATTTAATCAAATTCCTTCAAGTTGTATTGTGTAGATCAATTGACCATTACATTTTTTCTCTTTATTTTTAGGATGAATACAAGTTGTAGTACTATACTTCACCGTCAAAAGTATTACCATTCGAGGAGTACTACAACCGTAATAAAGAAAGCTTTCCGCGTTACACTAATACCATTGATTTACTCGCGCATTACGTAAAAGATGTTTTCATTAATTTGTACGATTATCGTAAATTTATATCAGATAATTGAAACTTAAGCGCAATGAATGCCTTCGTCATTAACGACCATTAATTGTTTTTTCTAAATCAATCATATCATTTATTCATTGATTACAGTTCATGCTTATCTAGCGTATTCCAAATATCATTATACCAATTATCGTGAGGTCAAAAACAATCATATTTGGATAGCAGGCAACTATTTTGAACGACACAGACGAAATTGAACATTATACTAAACCATTTAACGATCATTAGCGATTTGCACTCGATTGCAAATGGAACCAAGTGTGATTTTAAATACTTGAAATCAGAGTAATAATCTGTACGATGCCTATGATTATAAAATTATTTAGGCTTGATATCATAATCGACGAATATTTGATCGATAAGCTCGAAAATTTCAATTTAATTAACTCTCTACACTTTTAACCTAAACTATGAATATCCTGGATCATTCTTTTAAAATCGATGTCAAGCAAGTATTCTCGTTCGATCTTACGAAGATAAATGACTTTACTTTTTGATCCGCGGTTTTGTAGATTCGTTGAATGCGACTCACTCCCGGAACGGAATAACTGGGGGTTGTATGACACTCATAAAAAAAACGAATGCTATATCAATTATTATCTTTCTTATATCAGCTAACGAGGTGCAAAAATCTCGGACCGCAGCAGAAGAAATTTTGCATCAGTTAAGCTATCATTCGGACTTTCACGCATATGTAGTTTTAAATAATTCAATACGGTTATTAATTTAACACTGATTTTCAAATGATAGTGCGCGAAAAACTATTGCCGCGGATTTAATTTACGCGCCATAAACCAATCGTTTCCGGGATAAAAAATGAGTTCTAAAAGAACACGTCAAACACTACATTGAACGTGTAAAATATTAGGGATATTAATATCTGTAAGTTAATTTTACAATTACAATTTATAAATTTTTACTATAAGTTTAACCTGACAAATAAGTACATCATTTTATCACGTCTGATTTTTATAACGTTAACTATTGAATTAAATCTTCGATTGCACGGATCTACCTCCACGTACCACCCATCCGCCCAACCACCGATCGATCACCACCAGTCGATGTCATTGCATCGGAATTGCATTATCCGATGCATGCTTTCGCACCAATGGCTATGATTAGCCATACGGGCCTTAATATTACTGATTTTACTTGTCAAAAAACTAAATCCCAAGTTATGCGACGACCTCTGACTGACGCTGATATTTGATTGTACGCCAAAAATGAAAAATTATATATTTTCATGAAGTTTTTATCCGCTAAAACAAAAAAAACGACCCCAAAAACGTGAAAGAAATGTAAATTTGGATCAAACAACCTAACACTCAGGTCGCGTACAGCAAAAACATCAAATGAGTAGCTTTCTTCGATAGCTTTAGTCATTTAAAATCTCCAACGGAGCTTGCGAAATATTTCGAAAACAGTAACACGATATAGTATAACTATAACAGATACCAAGATTATGATGCATACAAATACGGTCATTTGTATTGTATTTTTCACATAACGAATGAAACTTATTGTTGAATAGGCAGGATGAACAATAAATAATAAGAGCGATCGTTGAATAATATGTGGATGTATTTAACAGCTCGACTACACGTTACGGATACTGAATACCAAGAGAGCGATGAAAGTTGTGTATGGTAGGACTGGAGTGAGCGTGGGCGAAAGTGAGTGGTGGGGATCAGGAGTGGGGCCTCATTGACACTAACACTGAACGGCACGAATTCGACACTCCAGGATTTTATACAGTGCAACAACAGTTTTATATGTCAATGATAAAAAATCATACACGATTCACAAATTCTTTCCGTCCATTCCACCGGGATATAAGATCATGAGAGTTTCGACGAACGTATTCTATTTACCGATCGCTGTACCTGCTATAGATCACATGCAAGTGCACATAAAGAATCAAAATAACGACCTCATTAATTTCAGAGGCGAAACGATAACAATCAGATTACATGTCAAATCGTTTTGAAAAATTTATATTATTTTTAATAATATTTGTAGAAATCATAAAAATGAATGATCCTCGCAATATACAACCAGTCAACGACGATCTCTTACGAGATCGTTACAGATCTCTTACGAGCTCCTTACACGTGTAACGAGTTGATCAATGTCGGAATCAATCGCAACAAAAACGTGAGTATAAAAACCTTAATGAATCTTTTAATTTCTATAACACCTGACTAGTTAAATTGAACATAAAACGCGGACTTAATAGGCATCAATGAAGGAAACAAGTTAAACAATAATTTGTTTGGTTTTCGATTCTTCGAGAAATATTATTACGAAACAGTCTAAAATTGTCCTAACAATAATTGAATGGTTGATGTCAAATGTTTCCAATCAGCAAAGAATCAAGCTCGTTAATTACGATATTAAGAAACGTAAGTTTGTATTTTTTAGAACGAATATATTTTGTTTTTCGCATGCGACTATGCTATATCTCCCACCGACCGATTTTCTATCCGTCCGCCAACTCCCCATCCGCGACACGCGGATTTCGATAACTGGCCCAACCAACGTCACCCGCTTTCCAATTAATTCTTGAATCCTCAGTAGCGAAAATATTTTAATGTATGTTTATTGCCATTCACCATCTGTTTACATATTTTAAATAAAAAATAATGCATGTCTTAACACAAGAATATGATTCTTATAATTAGAATAAAAAAAAATAAAGATTGGACTTGATCATAAGGGGGACAAAACAGCTTATGTCAAAAACTTTACCATTCGTAATTCGGATTTTCCTAAACAAACATTTTCCGACTCACGTTATCGTTGTACGTAATTCTAGTTATAATATAGATTAATAAAAAAAATATCAGAAAAGAAATTCTGATTTGAATGAAAAATCAGAAATGTATGAAATTTTAATGTTCCTAAATGGTCATTTGATTGAAAAGGAGGCAACTACCTGTTGGAACCAAAAATTGATGGACAGCTACAGCCAACCAAACCATCTTATAATAACAGTTAACGATCAATTTTTGTATTCAAAGACATAATGATTTCATTGCATGTACTTATGCAATGGGATCAGCCTGGAAACCCACTAGACCCATTATATAAGGGACAAAAAATAAGAAGCAAGATGATAAGAAATTTCTGCTCCTGATCAACGGAGAAGAGAAATATATCACCGTTGATCATTTGAAACCAGCCTATACCTTGATTCATCGTAACAGCTCGACACGATATCAACCAAGCATTATCAGTGAAACCGGAGACAATTATCTGGCACCTGCTGATGACAATTCAGTTGTAAACCGAATAAGCCATACTAAGCCGAAAAGCAAGACAAAAACAATTCGTTTTCATCGATGATTTCAAGCTACGTTCGGATAAATACAAAATATACACAGACACTTTACACAGATTTTGTTTTTTTACGCGTACAATCATCATGCAATGATAATCTAATTATATTTTAGATACGAATTACATTTTCATCTTATAATCTTTTTTACATATACATAATTAGAAAGTAAACTTACTTTATTGTATATATAAGATTTTAATTAGAAAGTGATGCAGCGACATTGGCATATCGAATTTTGATTTCATCTCTTTTTAATTTCAGCAGTAAACAATAAATCCATTCTACTGAAAGACAAAATTAGTAACGACGTACAAAGTTCTCTAAATACGCATCAAAGTTTACAGGAAATAATCATTTTAATAGTATATTGTAATACAACGGTGGGGCAAGAGCGATTCTAAATTAGAATGAAGTTGGTAACACGAGACGCAATCGAGTGTATTGCCAACTTCATTCAAATTTAGAATCGTGCCCTGCCCATGTTGCACACGATATTTTCTGTAATCAGTACTCGACAACCATCGTTTATTTTACTTATATTCTTCAAAATTTCCGTCCTAGGGCGGAAATTTCCACATTCTAGACTTCTATCCAGAATAACCGATGTTCCTCCCTGAACTGTCGTTTATTTTACCTAAGCACGTATTGCAGAAATATTTTTTGTGAAAAGAATAGCTGGATTCAGATTGACATAAGATTTCGTGAGACCACTTCATTCGACAGACATCTGATAGCAATATATTTGAGTTGTTTTGCCATATAAGGTTTCAAATTACTTTTTAGCGGTTGACAAGTCAGTTTTTAAACCAGAGCTCCTTGCGTTCACTTCATAAAACATTCTGTATGTTTGTTAATTCTTAATAAATATTAAAATAAATTCATTCGCGATGAGGGTTCGTTCATTCATTATTACATTAATAACATATATATGTGTATATATATATATATGATACAAACAAGATATTGTTTAAATCACAATTTAAATTAAAATATATTTAGTTGCTATTTATTCATGTTTTTTAAAATCGACCTTTTAATTTTTCACACTATTGTCAACTCAATTTGATTAAAAAATTAACATTTATACATTTGTTTGTTCGCGAGCAGTAGGATGTCTAGCTTCAAAAACATGATGGAAAATCGAAACGGACCAACATAAAGCTGAGTTTTGATCTTTGTCACTCGTAAAATAGACATCGTAGGCATCAAAATATGAAAATGTTAATTGAAGATTAATTGAAATTTTTTACTCTGAGTTACGTAATCGACGTTGTATCTGGAGAACATAACTCCTTAAATAGATCTAATCAATGTCAAAGATAATCTATAATTATATAGTATCAAAACACTACATCATTTCTTAAATGCATTTATTATTAAATTTTTGACTACATATTTCGGTTAAAAAAGTTAAACAACTATCTCCATCTTATTCGTATATAACGACACCTATGATATAACTAAAAAACCAAACAATATTTAAGTAAAGTTTGAAAATTTAAATGAAGATTAAAATTATTTTAAGGCGGCGTATTAAAATTTTAATTGAAATTTTAATGTTCTTCGAGAATAATAATGTTTCGTTAATAATTTACATTTTAATACAAAATTATTCTGTTTTCAACCGTGTTGAAGAGGAACATCACAGTAATCTTTTAAAAAAATACGTTTTTAAAAATATATTCTATATCTTCTACTTGGTATAAACGCAAATATAAAACTTGTGACTATCCAGGTATATTACTTTCTTTTGTTAACTATTTTATTTTAAATCCATTGCTTCATATTATCTATATAACATTTACATCTATTTCTCTAATTTTAAACCTATATAATTTAAAAATTAAATAATCAAACTGCATTTTATTTATATAAAATGCATTCAATATAAAGTAAAATTTATAAGGAGAAGCCTTAATAGGATTCAATTTATTAGAAAAATAATTCAAATTTTAATTTTATACAAATAATAAAGTAGCTCTCCATATTACTTTCATTTATATATTCATAATAAACATTTTTAAAACAAATACAATTTAAGCGTATATAAATAAACGCGCTTCTTTTAGAACGCAAATCTTTGCACAGACATGCGCAATAAGCCTCGCTGTATGATGTCAGTAGGAAAGAGACACCGATAGTAGTGGGATTTTCCAACAATGTAGTGAATTTCCCACTGAAAGAGACAAAGTGACAAATCTGGCATTACTGTCAGGGCGAATGATTGTGGTTGAAGATTACTTGTTTGTCACTTTTATTAGGCGGAAAAATTAAGCTGAGATCTAAAAAATGCATGATAAGTATAGATATTTCTTGGACATTTCATAAAACTGAGCGCTAATCTGCAACGATAAACAATTCATTATTATATAAACATTCATTCATTATATAAGCATTAACACTTATCCACACATCTTTGGTAGTACAGATCCAAATGAAAAGGTAATTTTACAAATCAAAACACTTTATTGATAAACAACAATGGCTAAATTAATCAGACAGGGATCTGAATCCGTTGATATTCGGGGGTTAATAGACGCAGATACTCCGAAAGGAAAACCACTCTCAGGCATCTACAAAAGGTTTGAATCTGTCACTGAGTTTCATAACCTCATAAAAATTCTAATATATTGATAATTTACGTTATTTTCTACTAATTTATTTTATAGAAGTTACGCATATATTACGATAAAAGACAGACTTCCCATAATATTAACAAAAATTATTGATACCTTAAGTCAAGACAAAGATGACATTGCTAAAAAATATGGAGATGTAGGTAGCATATTTACATTTGTAAATACTTTTTGTAATGTTTTATAAATGTAAAAGATGAAATGTTTAATGTAGATTTATAAAAATATTTTTCAATTGCAGCAAGCAAAGGAGGATATAAAATATATAATTGGACTTACGAGTAAATTGAAAAATGAACTTGTTACTAATAAACCTCTTATACCGCTAAATGCATCGGTAGATAACAAAGATGATATAAATAAGTGGAATGAGGTTTTAAATCAATTTACTGAATCAGAGGGTGAAACACCTACTTGGTTTAAAACGTTATGGCTTTTTTGCGAAACTTATATGTATCGAAGACTCTACCAAGAAATCTCATCAACGTAAGATATTATAATTGCTTTATTTTAATTGAAAGTTTTAAAAAATGTAAAAAGAAGCTTTTTTCAATTATCCATTTTATCGAACAATTTTAATAACTTTTTGTTCTCTGTTGTTTTCAGAAAATGGCTCAAAACTTATGACCCGTTTGAAACACAAAAACAGAAAACATTAAAAGACTCTATGGGTAATGTGACTAGAATATGTCAGTACGTCATGAAACTAATTACAGAAAAATCAACAAATCTTTCTCCTGAAGAATCAAAACGTGATTTTATTACAATGATTAAACTCAATCTTTGGGGAAACAGGTAAACATTAATATTAAATATAATCATATAACAAAAACCTAATAACATAACACAACTATATTTTTACCAAAATAAACTTTAATTTGTATTATAGTCATTTCATTTTGTTTTCAAGGTGTGATTTATCACATAAAACTAGCATAAAAGTTGAGAAAAATAGTGATCCGTTAAAGAATTTGGAATTATTTGAAAAAGACTTACTTGTAGATAACTCCGAATCTATATGGAACATTCTGAAAGACTCAAATACGAGTACAGTAGATATAGTATTAGATAACGCAGCTTACGAACTATTCACCGATTTATGCTTAGCTGCATATCTCATAACTTTTAAACTCGCCTGCAAAGTACGCTTTTACGTAAAAAGAATGCCATGGTACGTTAGTGATACTACTACTTCCGATTTTCAATGGACAATCCAAACTATGAGAAATTCGAACGATGAACATGTAGCAGCTTTTGCGAAGACTTGTGAAACTAATTTGAAAAATGATACATGGAGCATAGAGGTAAAATAATATCTTTAATTTCATGATTTATGTTGTTTTATTAATTTCTTTTTTCTCAATTTAGGAAGAATCATTTTGGACTGAACCATATGTTTATGCACAAATGCAAGAGAGGGATCCAAATTTATATAAAAAACTCAGTCATGCAAAGCTGGTGATTTTTAAAGGAGATCTCAATTACAGAAAATTAATAGGAGACATTAATTGGGATCATACAACTAATTTTCAGCAAGCTCTTCGTGGCTTTCATCCTACGAATATAACTGCTTTCAGAACATTAAAATGCGATATTATTGTTGGAATGCCACCAGGTAAATCCATGAAAATGCAAGAAGAAGATCCTGATTGGTTAACTAATGGAAAATATGGTGTTATCCAGTTGGTTTGAAATTGAAAATTTAAATAAAAAATCCATACATCCAAAATAACAATATTCATATTTGTCCTTAAGCCCTAATAATATGTATTTCAACTATAACCATTGTGATATATAGTAACTTCTTGCATGGTTCATATAATTGTATTCAATATTTAAATATATTTTATTTGTACATGTTCATTTTATAAACAACTTTATAAATTTATTCCCAATTTATATTGTTAATAAAACAATATAATATATAATGAAAATTATAAATGAATTTCCATTTTTAATTATAATAGACAAACTATTTGAGAGCTTTTTTCATAATATCGCATGATAGTGTTATTTAAACTTACCAATTTTAAACTTGTCCATCTAAATCTTTCATACTGCATTTGTGTGAAAATAACGAACAAGTTTCAACAATTTGGATTACTCATAAATTTATATTTCATAAAATTGTAAATATTTTACAATAATTAAATATAATAGTTTATAATTATACAAATTCATACTCCATCTTATTGTGGTAAACAATTGGATCGTGCGAACCTGTGTTTGCATCTATTAAAAAAGATGTAAGGAAATCCTCGAGCACAATTTTGATGGAAAATTTATAATAATTCTGTACTAGTAAAGAATTTTGTCTCAAAATATCATGGATGAAAAAAGTGAAAACTTACATTTTCATTTGTGATCTTTATTATTAGCGCTTTTAGGAGGAAATCTTGAATCGTCATAATGATCTGTTATTAGATCAGCTTTCGATTTAACCAGACTCGCACAACTCACATGCATACACTTAATCAGTTCTAAATCTTGGATTCGGAGTAACATTGATTTATTACAGTTGAGTTATGTTGCAGATAACGAATATATAACTAATTATCGGTAATATATCTGTTCTATGATTGTTTGTACAATGATCATATTCTATGCATACCAAATAAAAATTATTCTGATTGATTAAAAATCAATTATGCCTTACGAATGTGTTCTTTTACTTGAATATTTATAATTATATATTTATAATTGTTTATAATCTTAGCTCTCTTAAAAATACCGAAGTGGCGCTCTTCTGCATTTGATTTCGTTCTAATACTTCATGTTTCACTATGCCATTCAATTTTTCACCTCATTTTCCTCTGTCAAACCATACTTGATGAGGCACCCATTTCACTTGTTCACATAACTTTTCCAGTGAAACTGCACCGTCAAAAGTTGCATTACTAAGTACCGTCAAAAAAGACCTCAAAAATAAATTTACATGTTTATACAAATGTCAGACTCGAGCTTTAAACTTAATAAAAACGCATTCGATCATATGACAGAGCGCCCTCTGGCGAGAGCGAAATGCGATTGATAAAATTTCCGATGACAATCTCAAAAATAAAGACAAAAATAGACAATAATGGTAACAATTTTGTTGACTTATTTACATCAAATCGTGCCAGTGGGTGGCTACTAATGGCACAAACACCCTTTTACATATCATTTCTGTTTCGCCATTTCGTCGTTACCTCTATAACACACACTGTCATTATTTCTCTTTCACTCTTATGCCAAACGGCGGAAAGAAAAATGTCACTGATATTAAAGTTGGCTGAAGTGGTTGGATGTTCGTGTGTTTGCTTATTTCGGTTTTGATTTTATTCAAAGAGCGGATGATGTTACTTTATAAACGCAGCGAATACTGCCCAGAGTACAGGGTTAGCATTAGACTTTGCAGCCTCTGCCTCGAAATCCAGTTCGAGCAACTTTCGTACTCGTTTCATTGCGACTTCGTAGTCATCGTCGGATAGCGGTGCAAATGCATTTTCCAAAACATCTGCTGCATACGCAAGAATCACCAAAGCGAGAACACGACGATCCATACGACTTGCATCATTTACCCATTTGCTTAAAAATGCCTCTTGGATCTATGTAACAAATATTATTTTATTCAATAACTTTTATCTAATACAAAATATAGAATAAAATTAATTTAATATAACAAAAAGTTTATCAACGAAAGGAAATTACTTTTACATCAATATATTTTTAACAAGTGTAATTGATATTTACATTCACAAAAATATTTAAAAAATAACTTGAAGAAAATTTCAATAAATAAATTGTTAATATTTAAATAGAAATAACGAAAAAATTGAAATTCCTTCAATTTTGTATATTACACGAATTAAAATGATGATTGTTATTTTTGAAATTGTACTGTAATAATTATACTACAGCTAAGCTTAAAATAAAAATCAACCTACATATGTCCGATGTTGAAATTGTGACTCGAAGCGATTCTTCTGATTTGAACAATTTTGTTATGTAATTAAACTTGATTAATCTTAATACCTTTTTTAACAAATGTTACTGATCTATAAAAACTTTTTAAATTTTTTCATTTCACAATTTCAAAATCAGGTAACTTTTAATTTGAAATTTAATTTGAAAGTGAATTTGATGTAGAAGTTGAAGTTGAAGTTTATGTTTAAGTTAAAGTTAAAGTTAAAGTGGAAATTGAAATTTTAATAATCAATTAAAATTTAGATTTGAATTTGAATTCGAATTTAAAATTTAATTTTCATTTTAAATTGAATTTGAAGTTGAAGTTGAAGTTGAAGTTGATGTTGAAGTTGAAGTTGAAGTTGAAGTTGAAGTTGGAGTTGAAGTTG
>JABFQD010001306.1:0-18877 GCA_022817045.1 Psix sp. ZL-2020 | reverse complement strand
ATTTTGTATTTTTTTGTTTAATTGAAACACATAGTTTTATATAAAAAATATATATATTTAATAATTTTTATTTTTTTTAATTTTTTTTTTTTTTTTTTTTTTTTGTATTATTCGTTATTTTTACCAAGCAGGCAACTGCAACGTAGTGTAATCGTCGCAAATGTCGTCCTTTGTTTATTCGAAAATTATTTTGAAGGATTCAGTGTCTCTTTTTAAAGGAAATTAATATTCCTGAATTATATTGACTTTTATGTCTGTATAGAACAATTCCGTATCAGCGGGAGATCACTACTGACTATTCTAATTAAATACTCAACAATGACTATGTTTTGATTTTTCACTTCGCTTTGAAAACGACAAATCATTTTAAATCATTAATTTAACATAAAACCATTTAAATCTACTTAAATTTGTTTCATTCATCAAATTTATTTTAACCTCAAAAAATATTTATGCTAACCAAACGCTAATATACTACAATATTTTCTCTTTATAAGCTTTCTAGAATGAAAGTTTATAAATTTATACAAATAAAGATAATTTTGTTTGTTCCACAGTTTCAACCAAAAAAGTTTCTGCAGTTTTATTTTGCAAGCAACTTCAAGTACTTCTAACCACGTGTTTTAAAATCATTTTAAAATCGTATTTCTAAAGTCTTAAATATTATTTATGTCTGTTTTTTACATTGCTATAAAAATGTGTATTAGTTATATATTATTTTGTATTAAATATCAAAATTCAAATTACGTACAACTTCATTACAGTATTTCTTAATTATATAACTATTACTAAGTAAATTTAATTTTCCTCTTTCCAAGATAGTTGAAATGAAAATTCGTTTGAAAAAAGGTGTAAAAACCAATACACTTGTTTTTCGAAAACATGAGTAGCTACGAAAATCTAAGGTGCGCGCATTCACCTGTAATGCTATTTTCTGTACACATAGATGCCACGAAAGTGGCCCTATAAATCTAGATTTGGCTTTTCACTCAGAAAGCTCCGTTCGTGCGGCCATTTTCGGATACGAATCTCTCCTTAAGAAATTTGGGATATTTGTTTAGACGTGACCTAATCCAGCACAAAAAGATCTCGTCGAAGCGTGCATTACTTCATTGGAGCTTTTTATGCTCACGGCCTTCATTCACTGCAACACTCATAGCGTACCAAATAAATCAAGTGTACTTTCCGCCTGGCCTATACCACTGCACTGAAACAAATTAGTTTATTTTTCATTTTGAAGCAGTTAATGCAGCAGAGGTGCCTTTTCGATGTCATTATTGTGCATCGGAAAAAAAATCTCGACTTCCATAGAGTAAAAAAATGTCTACTTATCCTTTTTTTCAAATTCAAATTCATCTACTAATTCGTCTATGGTGATATGGATATTTGCATTCGAATCTTTTTACTCGTTATTCCATAAATTATGAAGCCAGCTAATTATAATTGCAAAGTTATCGAACGCGTTAAAATCGGGCAATTTGGCTACTGCGCATGCGCGTGTCTCTCCGCTTGACCCTGAATTATTTAACGAACGAGAGACTCAACGAGGATGAGGACTTCATAAAAATTTCACAACTCGTGATTGCCGCGGTTCAGAAGAGGCCTTTTCAAATTTGCCCCGACTTTCAGCATATGCGTCATCGTCTTTCCTTTGCACCGGCGCCCATCTTCAAAAACAGTTTACACTACAAGGATGAACTTTTCTTATTCACAGACATGCTCACTTTGTTACCGAACCTCGACTCGTAACAAAATTGTCTGGGTTATTACAGGATTCATATAGAACCATTCATAAATGCTGCAGTAAAACTACTTTGATAATATTTATTAATGATGCAAAATAAGAAGCGTTTTAGAATGACAGTACCGTACCATTGGTCAATCAAACACAGCAGTTTGTTTGAGTAACGTGATTTGAAAAGTCAATGGATTCTAAAAATTAACAGTAAAGAGATCTCGACCGTTTCTTAATGAAATATTTGTAGGAAATTAATTATATAAAATTAGATTAATCAATTTGAAGCATAAGAAAAGCGTGAATGGTCATAATAATTTTCTCATTCCATTCAGTCGTGCCCCTAGGTAACGAGTTTTTAACGACGCGTCGCATTCCGACAAACCGCGCAACATAATTACATCTCAAATATGGTAATTAGAGTCGAACAAGTGCTCTAGCAACATTTACAAACAGGACCTGAAGTAGTCGTAAAGAAGTCGCTCGCGCGACACTCGACACGGATCGCCGCGAAGAAGTCGTCGTCGTCGTAAATTAGACGTGAAATAAGCCCTCGCGTCTCGTCTAGGCTAGGTCAAAAACATCTTTTGGCAACCCTCGGCCGAACGAGCGCAACCTTGGCACCGCTTTCGGCCCGGCCCGATCCCCTAGAGGTAATAAAACGGCAATTTAATTCATACACTTGATGAACGCTAACGCCAGACCAAATGAAAAGCTCATTTCGCGAATCATCGCCTCGAAATAATTAGCCGTTTCTCCATAGCGAGATCTCTTACGTAAGAATAAGTGACACGAAAGAGGTGCATAACATTTTCGGTATGATATATGTAAGAATTTTTGTAACTGATACTTCAGCAACAAAGTCTGTTCGAGGCGCCGCAATTATCTTTCTTCCATTACACATCACTTTGTCCATATGGCTTCGTTAATGCAAACATAATTAATCACGTGGCAATTTTTCGCGCAATTATATAATCCAACGTCCAACGTCACAGAATCAAACGCTATTCAGTTGAAGATGCAATAAAAATAGAGCCGAGAACGTAATCTCGCAAGTCCTCTCCAGCTGAACTTTTCACCAGCATTTAATCGTCTTGGTGCAAGCATGTTATTTTATCACGTCGCTTTTCATTCATTTGCCAAGCCACAAAATGTATCGATTCAAAGCAAAACTACGAACGAGCCTCGTTCTTGTGTAAATGTTTGTATAATGGTATAGATATGAAGAGGTTGTGTAATGCGGCTCATTCATTTGGATTAACACGTTTTTTTAGAGCTGCCTGTTTTTGTTCTTGCACTGGTTATAGCAATTGAAAGTAAACTGTCTTGAATGGAAATTTTTTAATTTATATGAACTGCACATTGCAAAAAGTATGATGTGCAAGTCTTCGATTCTCTCTATAAAAAGTCGTTTCATTCATTTAATTTATTTAAAACAAAAGACATGAATTAAAAAGCTATCACCTTAACACTCTTGGCGCTAAATTTTATTTCAAAATCACGTCCTAATAGTTTCAACAAAATCATAACCTTAATATTAGTTACTCTGAAAAAAATTCAAATGCTCCGAACAAGTTATTTCAGAAGATTATACAAAAGTTATATATCGCTTAAGAAGGATATCTGCCAAAGTCCATATCAAATGAAACACAAAACCGTTCGGTCAGTTGATTCTGACAAATCAACGCGAGTTGTGTTTCCACAAACAAATAATGTAAATAAGCTCGCGAGACATCGTAATCTAGGACGGAAGCTGGTTGAGAACCGGTGGTTACGTCCGGCTGGCTCGCGTCAGGGGTTGAAACATGAAGGGGGTTTTAGGGGGACGAGAGGTACTGCGGGGTAAGCAGCATTCATTGCGATGCAGATGGCTTCCACCCCTCACAACCCGACTGATGCTATGCCCGTAAGTGTTTATGGGTACGTGTGTACTGGTGCACGCAGACAAATGCATATATGTGGTGGCTTGTGCACACGATATTCCCTGGCTCACATGTAGATAGGCGGGCGGCCAATGGCGAGACGGCTCGCGAACATACTCACGTCAATCTGGCCACGCAATTTGTGTACGCACACGTGGCCCCGCGAGACTTGCAGAGAAGGGTACCAACCTAATTCTTGGTGCCCAACTTCACCAACAACTTCTCTCGTTGCTTATTGTTCCAACTCGTCTCCTCCCTCCGTCTCCTGACCCTTGATGCGAAAAGATTAAGCACGACTACCTTCGAAATCTAAACATCTGATATGTCCATGCGTCGCAATAATTCGAGTCGACAGATTCGAGCGCTCGGCATGAGATAATGCCAACTCGAACTGACAGTATTTGCATGGGGTCCTTCGATTGGCAACATTGTTTGCTGGACAATGTATAATTTACTACCCTATTAGGAAAATTAATTTCACGTGGCCCTTAAGAGCGACGAGACCAGAGATCTTCATGATGTTTCTCCTAGCTCATCGGATAGGGTTCTGAAGATTAATTAGGATTCCGTTGCATTGGTACGATTGTTTACAATCAATAGGTGGTTACTGATTTGTTATGCTCAGAACATACCATCAGATATGAATGTACAAGATTAAGATGCCAGAATCAATATGAAAAGTTAAAGGGAAACACTCGGATGCTTGAAATGGCAAATACCAACCATTCTTGTCCGATAAAAGAAACGTTACATATAATGTAAGAAAAAATGAAAACGCACTTCATCAATTCGAATTGTGATATTAACTGCGGAAAAAGACATGGACTACATAACTAGATGTACAAGTCAAGAATAGATAATAGTACTTTAGAGACACGTCTATACCGTTCTATCATCATAATCCTGAAGAAGTACTTCAGTTTCTTCAGTATTCTTCTTTGTCATCGATGTAACAAAGAGAAGACAAAAGTTACAATTGGCATCATCATATGTCCCAGGTGTACTATTTTTTATCTGCAAGTGTCATCCCTTTAACGATAAATATACATAGTGTGATGTAATCAGAATATTATCTTGCGAAAACCCTATCCTATAAATCAGCCACCTCCTGTAACGTTTGATTCTAAATTCTGCCCAACAAAAGGTTATAACAGTGTAAGAAATTTGTAACTGAATCGTGCCCCGAGTCGCTAATGCAACTGCAACTGCTCATCCCACTGCCATCGATATTTAGATATCAATACAAGCACGCTGCTCGAAATCAATAAATAATTTATACCTGGCCGTCAACAACTGTGTTAGTGCTTAAGGCGTGTTCGGCAATAAACCATCCGTTGGAGAAGAATTGAGTGACTTCATCCGGTGATTACGCCTTTTCGGGGTACAATCGTCTCGATCTGTCTCCATTTGGTGCCATCGAATCGAACGTTTTTCCCAATGGCGCGACGTAAATTACGCCACGGGTTTGTGCCACGCGAGAATAGTTCTCGGGCCCAACGTTTCAGATTTAAAACTCATTCTCATACGAAATCGCCGGGGCAACGATTCCCTACGCTTACCTGTCACGCCGATGATGACGCTGACGAGGGTTCCGCTCACCCCTCGACGCGTACCCTTCTCATGACTCCAAATGCGCGCGCCAATAGACGCATAGTCGCATAGAAAGGCGTCCTTGTGAAACTAGACCGCACCTTCGCAACGTTACCAACCTGATACGTGGAATTATAATGACACTTGCATGCCTCGACTTCTCCTCAAGAAGTGACAAGAGGGACAACCAAAAAAACCCTTTGCATGCAAGTCGTTTTATCCTTGGTTACGGGAGCGTTACGCACTCGCAAATCCCAAACGCTCCGATGACTTAATTCGATACCATGAATAAAAGCCAGACACAATTGATTATTTTCTTATCATCAGACCCTCTGATCGTTTTCTCATGATTACCTGGCTCATCGAACTAGGTAGTCAACTTTAGGAGTTCTGAGTCAACAAACGTGATATACGTGAAATAATAAAAAGTTCATTTACGCATTTACTGTTGCTTTTGGATCTGGTTACGGTGCAGTTTAGTTCTAGTTATTAATGAGTACTTATACTAACAGTGCTAGTGCGATATTACTAGAACTAGTAATCTTCTAGTGAGTAATTTTCTGTTATGATTGTTAGTAAATTGATGATTAGCTTGTAACTTATTATAACGAACTAACATTGCTGTGTAAACGGACAATTTTTGTCCTAAGTTGGTATCGTTTCAAGATAGGATCTACCGAAGCCTTCAGACTTAGCAATATGAAATTATAATACCCGATCCAACTAATTTTTTAATGGATGTGTAAATAGTATCGCAGCCTTCTTAATTGGGGAATACCAAACATTGCGTTCTTATCACGGTATACGCTCTAATGAGATGTCTTTCCCAGAATACCATTAATTGTTGAATCCCTATCAATAGCTTATCGAAGCATTGATCACCACCTACCCAACGCTCTGTACCTGAGACCGACTATTGTCTAGAACATCATCACTGTAATCTATTAATTAGCATCTGTTGAGATCAAATTGATTTATCACCACTATCACTAATTTGTAAAAGTTAACTTTCATTGAATGAATACTATGTTTATGGGAAAGCAACCATCGTTAAAAGAATTAGAGGATTTTCATGATCACAAACGACAGACAACAGGTGGAATGGACTCGTTTCTTCTTTGGTTGAGTCAAAGGCTTTACACGTAAATGGAACGCGGCTTGGGTCTACGTGGTGAAGCGTGAATTTGCATAACGCTGCATGTCTCCTGTGCCAATTGTTATGAAAATTGGGTCCGGTGAGACGTGGTGCTGCAAGACGAAACGTCTCGATCGCCGAGAGCTGGCGGCACCGTACCGGTTGCCTCAGCTTTACAAAAGCTTCGCAACGTGGCTCTTCGTTGACGATACGAAAATGAGGGTCCGTGGACTCGGAATTGGCATAAATGAGATTGATACGACTTTAAGTTAGTGCCAACGAGATGAGGCGGACTCACTTCAGATTGTTGTCACGCCACTTTCGCGCGCCAAGTTCTTCGACATAGCAGGCAGAACTCGTTGCGCAAACATTTGACGAGGTGTCAAATACCGGATTGCAAGTGGAAAATAATGAGATCATAATATGAGAATAAATAAAGTCGATGCGCAGCTTATTCGTCACCGAGAGCCTGTGATCGCTCGGTCCATTGTCCCCGGGCTCTCCGGCAACGCTTGCGCGATAATTGTTCGGCTTTGTTGCACGCCCAGGCTGTAATTATGTTCTCACATATGCATTCAGGTTTTTTGCAAATTAATCTGTAGCGCTACCATCGCAGAATTCATTCGTTACAAAACATCTTATGACACTTGTCAAAGTGACTATTTAATCTTATTCTAATTATCAACAGCTTACACGTACTATTTTGTCATGATTCATGATTCAACTTGAATTTAAGATTAGATTTCTTGTTTACTTTGACTAAGGACGTTTGTTTATTACATTTCGATCATCTAATTTGACATCATTTCACTAAAAGCTGCTCATTTTAATATACCGTATAAAGCGATTTCAGAAGAAACGCAAATCCTAATTATCTTTTCACAGTTGTTGGAATATTTGAACAAAGTTACGAGTTTGAAATAAACATTCTGTTTTAAAATTGAAACATTTTCATTATATCCAGCAAAATGAGTCATGACACATTTCTTTCGCTTTGTTTCACAAATATGGATTTATGATGCTCGCAGGCTTAACGGAAATATGATCTTTTTTTAATAAACGAATAGATTTTGTTGACTATCCCAGACGAAGACTTTTACTATAATTAATTTAAAGATTAAATACATGATATTTATGGATTTTAGGGAACGAGCGGCTCAAGGATTACATTGCCAAGCATTTTGTTTTTCAAATTGTTTATTTTCTCAGCAATCTCACATTTTGGCAGTAAATATCTCAAGGATATATCATAAATTTGTCATTAATTGTCCTCGTTAGCCGAAACCTCGTCGACTCGAATTAACTCCGCAGTTCGACGGTTTCGAATGCTTCCTGCACTCTAGCCACATTTTCTCTGCACGTCATCATTAGAGGTTAAGTGAAAGAAACGCTCCTCGCAAGATAAGCAAACGCGATCCCATCGATTCCGTGTCGCAAACATCTTTTGTTTTTCTCCTCCAGCTTTGCTTCTCCTTTAATGAACAATTAACCGATTCGTTATTAAAAAGTCAACATGTTTTGTTCCCACAAGGTGTTCCTAATTTGAAAACATAGTTTTTCCGCAGGTAATGGATACTTCTTTGATCTCGCAAATCGAAGAGACTGTTTTCAACTTGAATTTTGCGAGAAGAACAATGCGAGTGAATAATGGCCATACATGTTCGTTGTTTATAGCTGAAAGGTCGCAGGTTATTGATTGCCGTACGCGATTGTGAGAACCACTGATCGCGAGTCCTTTCGCACGAGTGAACCCTGCGCTCCACATACTTTCGGGAATCGAGCTTCTTTGCATTCTGTAAAGAGGGTCCACGGGTTTTCGAGGGGTGCCGAAGCCGACGGGCATATAAGCAGCCTGAAAATAAGAACCCCGCTCCTCTGATGTATTTATTGTAGAGATGCGTGCGCGACACATATTATTTTTACCGCACATAACTCAAGCAGGTCGTTAAAATTATGGCGCTACTTGTTCTACATAATGTTTCTAGAATTCGCAATAAAAGTGTCACTCGTATGTACGAACTACATCCTCTTGTTGTTGCAACCGAATTTAATCGCTGCTGACCGGTATGCCGCTGCGATTAAAATGTTGCCCGAACTTAAGATGTTTTAGGATGCAGACTTTGTTGGCCCATCAAACGTATAAGTGGTATCTTTAGTAAAGGCTCTAGAATAAAAAAGTTATAGTGAATGCAGTCCCAGATTTTAATCGGCAGGTAGCGGCTGATTCCTTTTTTATTGTAGTCTTACTAAGGCAATTATGTCGTTATAAATTAATTGTTTAATAACTTATCATTTAGCGTGTATACACAGCGTAATAAAATTGATCTTTTTATTTCATATTAAATATGTTATATAGAGAAACGAAATTACATACAGAACTTGATTAATTAAATGATAAATGATTAAAGGTTAATATGTATATGAAAATATTAATGTTATTCCTTTTCCTCCTAGAAAAAGTTATTTCAATTTAGACTTATCTTGAAAAATAAGTGTTCAATAAACTTTAAATAACAAGTTCAAAAATTATTTCATTATTAAATATCTTAAACCAGTTTTTTAATCACATTCTTTTTTCGCGATCAAATGTTTATGAATCTGAATTCAAGAATTCGATATCAAAACATACGTATCGTCAGATTCCATCTCTGAGATTTCATTTTCAGTTCTCCTTTTCTTCTCTTTTCCTTTTCTTTGACTCCGTGCATTTATAAATGGCTCATGCACATAACCAACTGAGCACATTATCATTATACTGTAAATTTGAATGCTTTGTTCCGAACTGTATGTTTAATCAACAAATCGAACAGTAGTAATATACATGGCACTTTACACGAAACTTTGATGGTAACCATATCACAATTATTAGATACGACAGCTTTTTTCATGGCGTGTAAAGTGCGTGTAACCGGATTACGCGGCCGTATAGGTCCGGAGAGTTCAATGCTCAATGCGTATTGTTAGCTAACAATAATGACATTGCCACGTTTCATATACCAAGACTTATGGTTACGTACTTTAGGGAGGGGAAACACCGCGCAGGTGAATTCCTCACGTGACTTCGCGCTGTAGGCAAATTATCGAAAATCAATTAACACTATGAAGGCGATGATTGCAGCCTCATAAAGAATTGAGGTTATGTTTTTATGACGCAGAAGTAACTGCTTAAATTATTTTGAGGTTATTTGTAATTAGCGACAGTCAACAATGTTTCATTATAAAATTGATCATAATTATAACCTCAAATTGTGGTTTCATTTTGTCATAGCAGAAGCATTAATTTTGTTACACGATTAATGTAATAACTGAAAAATGAATTTTCATTTCCTGATATTGAATATGATATTAGTTATCCACCAATTGGCTCCACTATCGACATTCCGAAACCAAACCACATCAATATTCCATCAATATATATAGACCAAACATTGTCCTCATTTACGACTCCATTAATTCGTCAATACCGCATTAACCATGCTAACACTGTCAACTTTGAAACAAATAATAATTAACAACCTACCAAAATATGTATTGTCACTAAGACGCACGTGTCTTTGCAATCTCGTCATTTACGGTTGCTTATCAGGCAATGCAGATATACCGACGCGTCTTCGATTTCAAGCCTGCCAAGCCACACAAGAGCCAATGCGCGTGATCCGCATGCAAGTAAACGTATGTAAACGCAAGTCAAATTATGTATGACGCTATAGTGTCTGTTACTATATTTAATGTTTTGGAATTTAAATTTTGCAAAGGAAAGATAAGTAGTTTATTTCTATTTGATTTGCTAAGAAAAACAAATATTTATAATATTTCTATAAATATTTATATAAAGCAAAATTGGCGTTTCGAAAATTTAAAAACTATTTTTGAAAGTGTATGAATGTTATACAGAAAGACTTGTTGATTTTCAACGCATCGAAAAAGAATGGCAAATTTTCCATTGTAAAGATTTGGGTGAAAAAAAAATCATCATATTAAACGATTAAATAAATAAATGGGAGAAGGATTGCTTGAAGAATGAAAACTTTACAATTAGGTTATGTATTACTTCCTGGCCACTTTATTTAGAAGAATGTTTCTTTATTAATCTTCAGCGATGTTTGTATATCTTATCGGAAATTTGGTAACATTTTAATACATTTTTATAGACTGAAATAAAAAATCATTGAATGTATATTATAAAGATAAAGATACAGAGACTTTTGAAATTCAATTAGACATTATATAAAGAATATTACATTTATTATTGAATTGACTATTAATAAATACGATACATTGATTATTATTCTAAAAGTATATAATTATCTACGACTGATGATTTACATTGAATTTGTGATGAAAATCAGTGAACAATCATTAATTTTAAGTAGTTTTTATTAATAAACAAATTTCCACAATGTTTACAAATTCAACATAACCATGTTTTTGATTACTCAGCCGTTTCTAAATTATTGTTAAATATTTTTTACTTTAATTTTTATTTAAATCTTAATTTATGTAATTTTTTTCAATTAAAATTTTGACATATTACTTTGTAAACATCAAAATGTTTTATTCTCACAATTGTCTCGATTTATTTAGAGTAAATTCACATTTATTATTATTTATTTATCATTTTATCATTTTTTTTTATTTCTCAATTACCCTTATCAATACAACATTTTATTCTTAACCGTTTTACAATTTTCATATGCGTTTATTTTAAATATGTTGAATAATAAAAGTGATGAATCTGTTAAAAAATACAGCATCGTGAAAAAATCGTAAAGAAAATATAGATTCTAAGTAAATAATATTTGTACACGTGCAACATAAGCGAAAAGAATATTTCCCTATTCTTTTATATGCTACAATATCAAATTTTCTCATATGCAGAAGAAAACAAATATTTTAGTCACCAAAATTCAAGTTTATTATCCAAATTCAGCGTAGTTCGCTAACTTTCCCATCGCAATAATTCACACCGCTACACGTATCTTATTACGACCTTATTACAAGAGAAAGCTTTTGACGAATAAGAAGTTCTTGAGCATCGAATTGGTGAATGAACTTCGGAAGCAGTTTGAGGCGAATGTCGCGGTCGCAGAGCTACAAGTGGTACATAATCGTAGCGAAAAGGAATGGATTGATAGGCGACATAAGAAAGGCTCGAGGGGTGGATTCCGCTTCAAAGAAAAAGAAACGCGCCGATGCAACCTACACGGTCCCAAGTGAGACAGTGTTCGCTTGACAAAATGTTACAATAAGTCTGTTCGACAATGGCGAACTGCGGGAGGCTTTTGTGATTCAAAGCAATGTTTGCGATACTCGTTGCCATTGCGTTACATTGTCATCCAAAACTCAAATGCTACGTTTTCGCGCAAAATTTGGTATTCGTTCAAGAAATAATTTCTGACGCATCAAAGTACTTATAAATAATATCTGGACAGTCTTAGATAAATCCTATTTAACGGATATTACGGATGAAGCAATGGATGGCATTTTATTACTTTGTTATTCCTTAGAAAGTGAACTTATGTACTTGGAGCAATGAACAGATATGGGTTGGTTTGAGGAAAATAATATTTAGAATCAAGAATTAGCAGAAAAATATAATCCTTTGAAAGCGTGATAGGTAATACTTTAACTTTGAAGTGGGTTTAAAATGTTATTCAGTGGTAAATTATATAACTTATTTTGCATTAAGGAGAGAATTTACAAATTAAACTCTAATGGCTCGCATTTTCCTTTGTTTCAGATGCATTAATGATAGGATTTTGAACAGCAGGAATGTAAGTGTATTTCTGATAAATTGAAAATTAACAGGTAGAGAAATAATTTCTTCTGAACTCATTTTGAACAAAACCTTTCCAGGATGTAGTTTTTTTTGATCGAATGACAATTTTTGTACATCGAATTATCTCATCTCAGATTTACAAGTTATTAGTTCATTTTTCGGAGAATTCGGAATGTAATACTGTATTAAAAATCGGTTTATCTGAGGATTGAGGAGATTAGTTAAATATCTGAAACTAGATTCTATGACACTGATCTTATAACGCGTTTCTAGTTTTTCCAAACTTTCTTCTCGAATTTCACTTTTATATATAATAAGGAATAAAGAAAAAGAAACTTACTATGAATTTACTGTTAAATATGTGAAAAACGTTTTTTTTTTTTTTTCATTTATTTATTGAGTTAATTTTTATTTTTCGCCTTTTTTAGAATTATTATATATTTTTGTTGTTTGAACAATTTAGTTTTAAGCAAAAATAAATTGCACGTTTGCCAACAACGCGAACTTTGATTCTTCTAAAATACGTGACTTCACTTAGCATCTTATCTTACATACCTGAACTGTTTATCTGTAAGCACTAATACCAGTATAATTTAAAGTAATTCTCAACATTCGTCACAGTAATTAAAGACCCCCAGTATTCGAAACTAACTAAAACCTCTTAACAATATATTATTATTTAGTACAAAAAATATATTTAGTGTACTTTAGAGACGAATAATTTGAAATGGAAAATAAATTTTCATTTACAAACACCACAATATTTCATACTCCAGTGAATATGTTTAATGATTAAAACAATTTATTTATTTATTTAATTACAAATAATTAAGAAGTGTAGAACAATGATTAAAAGTCATCTCAAACACGTTACATTTTTCAGTAGATGATTGTTAGCAACATTAAATTGCGGGAATCAAAAAATAATGAAGTTTCATTACATTTTACGCGGATACAGTTATTCATGGTTATTATCAATTCAAATAACATTAACAGTGTTAAAAAGAGTTTGAGCAAATCCATTTTATATATACACGCTATTATATCGTACTAATTACAATACGATTTTAATTGTTAATTACTGATTTTCATTGGATTTTCATTTGAATTGTTTCTGGTATTTAACAAGATAAGATTTCAAGAATAAATAATAGATTTAAATGAAAACAGTAATTGATTTTCTTTTAACAAAATGAATTAATTTTACTTTCCAATCATTATCCGGTTGATATTACTAATTTGTATTAGATAAATTTCGTTCAATATTTTCTAGTTTTTTTTAATAATATTGAATGCACACGTTCACATATCATAATCTTGCGCTCTGATAACAATTTTTCTGGAAATTTGTTAGTATTTTAAAAATTTGACTTAACAATAGAAAATTGAACATCGTCACATAAATAATTTAGTATACTTTTTATTTTCATTTTTCTATGACGTTTTTCAAATTCAACGTTCTCTATCCATCATAATATTTTGAGGTTCATCGTGTAATTCATATCTAAATATTTTTAAGAAATTATACTTTTTATCTTAAATGATTAGATATAAGTCGTTATTATAATGGCATTCATTAAAGTCATATAAAATGCCCATTTGTTGATAAATATTAATCAAATTGCAGGTTTGATTATTGAACTGTTTTACGATGAAAATTATACCAGATAATTCTGATTTCTGAAGATATCATAAGATAAAATATTCGATAAGACAATTTTTTCAAAAGAACCTGCATATTCAAACATAATTTCTTTAATGAGGCGTTCTAATATAAAATAATCATTTTAGAAGAGTACTTATGTATTTTGATTGCATGTTTTGTGTTTTGTTCGAATAAAACAAAGCTTAATAAAATGTTTGCATCATTTTTATTAGTTATTAATATCAACAGAAACATTTAGACTTACTTTTAAATATGTAATTACTTTCAAAATATTTTGATGTGTTGTACGTTTTATTTTTATAAATTAATTATTGTATTATTACTACTATACTTGAAATTCTTTTCAAAGCAGAACATATGTAAAATTATTTATTGAAAGAGCTTACAAATGAAAATGAAAAAATCATAATTTAACATTTCTTTGACGAAACTTCGTTTTTATTTATTTTATGTTTAGCATAGATACATATAATAATTATTTATTATAAATTGACAGGTAAAAAATTAATATTCACGTTTAAATTATATTTGAAATATTATTATAAAATGACACAAGCAAATATGCACTATTGCTAATTTATTTTCTTTAGCTGCCAGGCAAAACAAATAAGAATAGCATCAGTTACACTGTGTACATATAAAAAGTTTACTTTTATTTTTAAAGAATATTTTTGATTTCAAATCTAAAAGTTAAAAATGAAAAATGATGTTTCGAAAAATTCTATGCGACCTGCGAGATAAACCGGAACCAAAAACACCGGTCAGTTAAATGAAGTGTCGAAAAATCATGAACCCTTAGTCAGCGTGGTCTTTGTCTTGCCATCGGCGGCGACTTATTGTCAAAAATTTCAGTCTTTCGAAAAATCTTTGTGATGTCCCAGTGACTGGTCCGATTCTAACTTTTCATTCACAACTTCACCACGGCAAAGGCTTCTTTATACGTTGACAGCCCGTTTCGGAATATTTTTTCATTCAGCTATATCCCACATGAGATGACTATCACCAACATTTCAGCTTGATAGTCGTAGAATTAAACTAACGAGTATTAGTCATAATACTAAGAAAAAGCAGTAAATAATTCTGATTTCACCAAAAGGAGTAAATTTATCTTTTTGCAGGAAAACACGTGCAGAATCTTGACCGAGTGCAATGGAATTTCCCCTAATAGCTCGTTATCTGGAACAAAAATTGGGCCACTTTTTTTACGACTTAAGTATGATTTATTGCCGACCAGAAACCAAAACAGATGGCCGAAACGAATTGTGATATGATTGTAAAATGTTGCCGTCTTATCTGTTCCCCGATTTTGTCTTTGGTTAAAATATGTTGCTTACATGGTCGTTTTCAATCAGTTAATTCAATTGGCACGCACGAAAAATTTCAGTAAAATTGTAAGATTGAACACGAGATGAAAAATTTGTTCCTTTTGTATAGTATTATTTGTATTATATTTAACAAACTTATTTTGCAATAAAGATTGAAATTAGATCCAAATGAAAATTGTTGAACAACTTATGCATTAAAGAATATTTTGTGGATACGCAAGTTTGTTATAATATTTAGTTAGTTTTAATACAAATGTAGTTATTTTGAGGAAAAATGTAATTTATTGTTTTCGTTTTCATGTTTTGAAATAATTCAAATATATACAGAACAATATATAGAATTCTACATATTGTAATTTCTTGATTAAAAAAAATCAGAAAAACAGATATGTTGTTTGATCAAGAAGTAATTTGTTTATGTTATTAAATGAAATTTCAAATGAACAATTTATTACTAAAAAAAGTTAATAATGATTTAAATCATACAGTCTTCTCATGAACATTTAATAATCATTTATAATATTTCCTATTAAACAGAAATTTTGTTTCGAGAGACACGGTAGTGTCTCCGGCCAAGTACAAAAAAAAACGAATGTTTTTCGTGTTATATTTATAAGAAAGATTGAGCAAATGAGCAAAATATACGCGTTTTCATAATATTGAATTAATTGCTCCATTTTATTTATTTTCAAAATACCATTTATTGAAACTGTGAAAATGCCAGTAGTTTATGTACGAAACAGTTTTTCATCATACGAATCTTTGTACCAACTCATTGTTAATCAACTGGAGTTGTTTTGATTTGAACCTTTAAATTTGTTACCAAATTAGCAAGTAATGGTTCATTACTTTGAACCTACTAAAGCAGCTTAACTTCAGAGTTCAATGATTGTTATTACCGAGCATTGCTGCTCGGTAGTAATAACCTTGCATCACGTTTGTAAAAATGTACTATTTCAGAGAATCATATGAAATGATATCTACTTTTCATAATCGCGTTGAAAATTCAAAAATTCGTTTATCATTAATTCATAATTCGATATTAATTATAGCGATTATCGTTTGGCTTGACGCAACAAATGCAGCTAATTAAAAGCCTATCTTTAACCTATAATCAGTCTACAAATGTAATTATCAACTTAAATAATCTCACTATTCAAAAGTCAATTAAATATTTTTTTGTATTCCGTATACAATAGAGTAGAATGATGGAAACAATAGCAGCAGGCGGTAAAAACGGAGCAAACGATTGGCACGGTTTGCCTTGAAATGAGCCCGAAGGTTTCTTTGAGAAGACCCAAATGAATCCAAGCGAGTGGCGCATTCATCATTCGAGGACGTGTTAAGACTTTTTGCGCTGCGCCACGCGAATCCGTTTGTTCGTAGAAATTGAAGGTAAAGCTGGGGTTTCGTCCCGTCGAAACATTTATTGTCACTGGGTCCTATACAGATCGCACGCAGGGCACGCTATGATTATCTATGATGTATTCTTCCATTATAACCAGCAACAGGTCCTACGCACGAACCAGCTTAAGTAGCGTCGCATCGCCCAATGAATATCTTTCAGCGGCGGCAATGCGACTCTTTGTGCATTTTAAGAGATAAAGAAACGGGAGGGAGGAGCTGATGAGAAAAGAACGTGAAAGAGGAAAGCAAATAAGCAACGCTAAATAGATCAAGTCGAAAGAAGATTTAAATGTCACAACTTTAGGGTTTTGCACTTCGTCCGAATGTGAAACCAAAACAAAACAAAATTTGCGTCATAATCGGGTACCTTTTCAACTCACTTAACATAGTAATCTGTGTTTAACTTCGTTTGCGTCATTTTTTGTTCATTTAATTCAGCCATGTTTTAACGTAATTTGGAAATTTTGATTTAAAAATACTTCGCAAACCTTGGGAAAATTTGATGTTCAAATACATTATATAAGAAAAATTGAGCACGTTTAAAGCATACGTAATATATGTTTAAATTTAGCATCAGTTTTGAATACTTTATGAATGTCCAAAAATGTTTTGCTAATTAAGCACTGCAGTGTCTCTAGCCAAGTACGAAAACGTATCAAAAGGATTGTCTGTTTGTTATTTTTGATGGCAGTTGTTGTTTTATCTGAATGATGTTCATTTCTATTACAAGTGCTAATGTTTGAACAGCCCACGTTGATAATACTTATGACTTTATGCAGTTTATTTATATTTAGTACGAGTGCGAAGTCAAACAAAATCGTATTAAAGATTAATATATGCATATATTGTTACTTTGAGTAAAACAAAACAACACAATATTGCACTATCACTATGCACTTTTGTTGACTGCTGATCATTATAGTTTTTGGTTTTGGCACAACGTGAGCCGGTTCAGTTCATTAGGCATATAATACTTTGCAACGTGTTTTGCTCATTCAAGCGAATTCTTTTCACTTGGTAATCTTTTTACATGCAGTCAATGAAAATTGCGTGCTACAATTATTTTCGTGTGATTATTAAAAAGAGGTCATATGTTTGTAAACATGTAGCACTTTTAAAGCGTAATGAACCAAGATGATGTTTTCGGGAACAATTTATTTTTCCAAGAAATGTTATTTACGAACAAGCGTGCAGAAGAAATGTGGCACCAAGACCTCATATCTCTGCAGACATCTGTCATAAATGAAAAGCACCATTTTCTCATGAACTAGGAATTTCCCCAAATACCCTAATTAACCCATCATAATCTCTGAGACATTTTGAAAGAATGATGTCAGGTAAGACGCCAAGTTATCATCATTTTAAAGTCGCTGGTATTCCTAAAAATTTGATTTTAACGAAAAAGGTTGAATTGCAAATGTTATTCAGTAGAATTTGCAAAAACAAAAAAATAAGGTTAAAAAAACTTGCTGCAGTTCAAGCTCAAATTCATAAAAAAAGAAATTTCATGCACATGGAAGCAAATTTAGCTCAGATATTCAAAATGAATAATTTCCAATAAAACACAAAAAAGTAGTTTTTAAAGTAATATTATTTAGAATGTTTCATTGAAATTTATACTAAAATGATCTTTAATTGGGATAACCTAGATAAAATAACAAATTATTGAAAAATCGTATTTATTATTTAGTAAATACAGCTAATAATAGATACTTGAATATTATGAATTTTGGATAATTCTTTCATCATATAGTTGAAAAACATTTATTAGTAACTATATTGAAATGTTTAAAACATCTAAATAAGAGTATACTGAGATATTATATATACATGCATATATAAAATATTATCCTGCGTATGATACATGCGTGGGATATTTTTATTCATTTATTTCTGTTACAGACAAAAAATAAACATATGAAAAGTTTTAAAGTAATGTTAGAAAAATAAATTTTGAATACATTGACTTTAAACGCTTATAAAAGCTTATTCAACATTCATCGCATTTGACAATTGATATGTTAAGTAACATAATAACTTGCATAAAGAAATTGCTTAAAACATTAGTGTAGAAGTTATAATAATCTAAGCATGTCGTGTAATATCTACAATGTTCACTATGAACAAATATTCCAATATTTATCTGTATTAACTATTTTAAATATTATATATTATAAAATATGAAATTGAAGTTTATATCTCATTTTGATCTAGATCTAGTTTGAACTATTGAGTCATCTACATTTCTTAATTTTATAATTTATTAAACTGAATAATTTAATATAATTCTGTACTTCTCGGATGTACAGGCAGGAAAA
>JABFQD010001305.1:0-18878 GCA_022817045.1 Psix sp. ZL-2020 | reverse complement strand
ATAATAGAATGAGTATGCCACTTATGAAGCAATGTATTAAAACTGAGAAAACTATGTATGGGATAAGAGAATTATTTATAATTCCCTTGTAATTCTGTTATAAGAATATAACACGATTATGTAAGCATATATGTGACACATATGTTATACGTAGAGGTCATCAAATTCATGGATCTATATATGGAATATTCATTGATTCAAATGTATGCATATATGAGTGATATAATTGTTATTTATGAGGTGGGTAAAGAAAGATACAAGCATTTTTACATGAATGTTATCTTCTTGAACGTGTGCAAAATCTGCTTGGTTTTGAGTCGTCGGATTAATTATACCCATAATTTGGCTTGTTAGCCCGAGCATATATTATAGACACAGCGCACACATGTATTATATTGTTTGGTGTACGAAAGAAAGTTTCGAGACGTATATATTCTAACGGTGTTCAAAGTTGCGTGAATTATTAACAGCGTTGCCGTAAAATCGATCTGCGCAATGTGTTGTAAAATTATATCGCTATTAGTTTGAGTTTGAGTGTAATTCGTGTGTACGAGCGAAAGCGTCCAAACGATTGAGCGAACGGCGATTTTACCGCAAAAATACCGCAATTGCGAATTCGAAATCGTAACTATGAGTAAGCGAAACCGAGACAGCGTATTATAATGTGCGATTGGAAGGGGAAAAGAATGGGAAAAAGAAGCGACTCGGAGCGGACTCGAGACCTTATAACATTACAGAAACAATCTTGAAACCCACGTAGCGTAACCCTCTGGTTACGGCCGCTGACGTCACTCAGGCGAGCGTCCTTGTGGAGAGAGGGCCTGGTGGTAGGAGCGTTCTCGTATATAAAAGATGATATAAATAATTAATAAACTCCGAAATGAAGAAACAAAAGTAAAAAAGCCGAAACAATGAGGGACGCGAGCAGATGTACGTGTGCGCGAACATAAATCCAGCTGAGCAGCCGTGGAAGAGCGAGCGAGAGGCCGAGCGTTCGAGTGAGACGGATACGCACGACGTAATGTAATAACGCGGCGCGAGAAGACGTCGCTTTCGGAGAAAAAGCGAGTCGGCGGCTCGGAAAATTGAGTCTGTAGCGGCGATCGTCGATGTCCAGCTCGGAAAGGGATGTTTTAAATATGAATGTCGGACTAATGCGTGTCCAAAAGCATGCATTGTCCGAGGCGTGTCGGACAATCGATATAAGCCGGATATCCTATTGATGTCTTTATCGATATTCACGGATTAAAACGACGCCAGGAATTAGCGTATCGTGGATTACCATGGCCGGATGTTTGTAATCCCGAGATTGAGTGTTTGGACGCTTCAAACAGATGATATCTGATATCATTTTTGGCTCGGGGTTTCACTCGGATAAAGGTTACCGAATCGTTTGGTTAATTTTACTGCCCGCTGCAGGGTTTCACTTATATTAACCATATCATGCGTTCAAATGGCTCGCACGAGTATCAACCAGCTGCATGCAAAAATAATCGACCAAGATAATCCACTGGCAGACTCTTTTTCATCCATTCAGAAATATAAATAGTCCATAACTCGTCATTCAAAGAAAGATTGACTGATGGAACATTATAACGAAAATAACGTTATATTTATGTTGAGAAAAGTTGCTACTAAATGTCTCTTCAGTGGCGCGACTTTATCAGAATGACTTTGCAAGATAAACACTCTGAGTGGATCCAATTTACAACTCGATTGATTTTGTATGATTATTTTATGGCTCATCGGTTTCAAAGTCAGTTATTGATGGAACGAAATCGCTAACTTTTGCAAAAGTTATTTATTACTCCGAACAATGTCAAAGAAAAGCACATCATTATAATATACTTTGACGAAACTGCAAAGAACATTTGACTCTTTTGCATAACGCTCGGATGTCATTTTCAATGATCTACATATCAGAGGAATATCGGCCAACAATTTGAAACTCGAAATGACTTGGCAACTTAAGTTCAAATAATTATATGCACCGATCGTCAACCGTCCGGTGCAAGGCATCCAATTTTGATCAGCCGGCGAATTCTTGATAATTATGCAAACACTAATTATCGCGAGTGTCGATAATTAAATTACGTGACCGGCGAATGCCTCATCAGTCGTAATAATCCAATAGCCGCGTAATCACGCGATAATGTGACACGTTACAACGCGACGTGGGCGAGCTCCCTCGCGCTCCAAAACATCCATTCGATAAACACACACGAGAGCTATAAGTAGCGGTTGTATTAGGTGCACGCGAAACAATTAGCCCGGCAGATCAAACGAGAATTTGCTGCGAGCACAAACAAGCGAGCTCGTAAAAAGACTTAGTCCAAACATCGATCACCATTCAACTTGCCAAGTGCCCGCCCGATGTTAACTAGACACTTTTCACGTCGGAACAACAAATCATTGCCTTTTTCCGCCGAGCAGCCAATTGTTTACACGCGACCTAAATACCGCCTACATTTCAACCTCTTTTTTTTCCTTCTCTTTTAGACCTAACAGATGCGCGCGAGTATTTCCCACACTTTCCCGGGAAAATTAGAAACACGTTGGACCGTATATATCCTCGCAAAAACGCCCCCTTTCGTATCCGGCCGGATACACGAATTTCGCCAAGTCCGTTCGTTAGAGCCGAAAACATGTTAGCCAGCGGCGGCAACGACGAGGAAAAGAGAACGCACTAAAAAAGGCAAAAAGACGCGCGCGCGCGCGCGCGCGAAACAAAAATCTATCGGCGACGATAAGTATACGTTTCGACTGTGCAGCTCCAGCAAGAGGCTCCTTTGCGCGCGACGCTCTTTGTGCGTCGTCGGCTCTTACGTGCAATTGTAGCTTTTGTTCTTACATTACGCATCGCTTTTAAAAGCGTCTTTAATCACGCGAACGAAATCAGAGACGGCGCGAAGAATTCGCGAGATATTCATTATTTTCGTTACTCTTTGCCGCCGGCACAGAAGTGGCTCGCAATTATCCGGCCATTCCATTTTCATCAGCACGATAATCGCGTTAACAAAGAATTTTATTGACTTTGTCGCGCGGTCGCGTTGTTATCAGCTTTTTTGCCTCGCAAAAAGTCGACTATTCAGCGGATCGCTTTAACCCCGCCTGCCAGCGAGCGCAAGCTCGCGCCACAGGGGGCCGACTTTTGACCCGCTGATTTCCAACAAACGTCGGAGACGAACCTTTGCGTCCATTCAACTGCCTGAATTTCGGATAATGGTTCTAACCCCCCGGTGTCACCGAGGGGTTAACCGACCATTTGCCTTGTTTAATTGGCCTCGCTCGTTATTCCGATCGAATATTCGTCTTCGACTTGATCATATTGTTCTATCCTTTTTTGACTTCTTTTCTTCTTTTACAACCCCTTCTTTCATTTCAATTCCAACATATACACTATTCACGAAACCGCTTGCTTTCAACTCAATAGTTTTTTTTATCTCTGTTAATTTTTAACTTGGTACGATGAACAAAATATATTTCGAATCAAATTCACCGCTAATTTTCATCAAAAATCGTGCAAGCTATTATGATTTCACATTTCAAAGATTGTTCATTGTAGTATAGCTTTAAAATTTACTCACATTGATTCAAAGTTTAATTTGTTAAAATGTAATCTAAACACATGTTATTCAAAAGCACATAGTAGTCTAAACAAAATGACAAACTCAGCCATTGCGATTATTTAACAAGAAATAATTTTAATTAGTTCGTTAATTTAACTGAGCTCTTGTACGAATAGAAATATGACCTGAAGTTATAATTCCAAGTTATTTTTAATTTTATTAACACCAAAATACATATCATTTTTGTAAACTTTTGTTTGTATTTTTATTTTTGTTTTGTTGCTGTTTTAAGAAATCCGAACATAGAAAAATAAATGTCAAATTTATCTAATTGATTATACTATTAAATCAATTAAACTCTACAATTGTATTTCTATATTCATAGTTTATTAATAGAAATGTCAATTTTTCAAAAAGTTGTTCAATATAAAAAATAGTCAAGGTATATATTTCGAAATATATATTATATTAGCTCCGAACCGATATTTGAAATGAATCTTAACGGAGGAGATATTGAGAAAGTTTTTTGAGATAGAAGACTTGTGTTAGAAGTTGTTTATAGGAATATTGCTAAGTTTACTGTTCCATTTCTAGCATCATACTAGATTTTATTTTTATCGTGTTTATAAACTTGCTTTGCAAGCACTCATTTAGTTTTATTGCCACGGAAAACTCAAGCATTGTTAAACACGAACTGATACTTTTATCACGCGTTAACGTCAAATTGAATTCAATATGTTAACTATCTTAGTAAACTGAAAATTTCGAAAATATAAATACGTATACATCACACACACGAAGATAATTATAAAATGAAATCTATGTTACAGTATAAAATAGCTAGGACAAATTATGGTCTATAAAAGTAATTTATTTTCAAAGTCTGCGTTATTTATTTGAATATTTACCATAAAATGTCAAATGTATAGTAAAAGTTTTTCTCGTCGCATTTGCGGATATCATATAAAATGAAGTAGAAAAAAGGAGACGAATAACGTGTAGATGCATGATTTATGCAAATGAAAAATATCTCGAAGCAGACATATGTTCATTAAGGCATGATAAGTCACTTGGGCTAAAGTTATTCAGCGGAGTCACGTGGCCCGATAACGTAACGTGAGATCGTTTTTTGTGGCTGACCTTCCAAAGTGACGATGTGAGGGCGACGTAAAAGCGGCTATGGTAAATGCTCAAATTAACCGCGAATAAATTTGACTCGTCGCACAATAGCATAGATTGGATTAGGTTCTCTTTGTAGGAAATAATCGCGAATTCGAGGCGCGAACGGAGGGGCGCGTTTTAATATTGGCGGCGTTTTTGGGGCGAGGGTTGCTCGCCCCTCGGAGAGCCATTCCACGGACGTCAGTTTGACATATTGCACGCGCAGGAATCCATTATATAGTCAATTACGCGACGCGATACACTGCCTCGGTCCGGTTTAGGGTCTTTCGAACCCGACGCTTCTCTTGCTCCTGTCTTTTTTCGCTTCCCTCTTTCTCTCGTTTCGCGAATCAGCATTTTTTATTTCACGCTCCATCAAACAGATCGGACGAATAATTAATGTCCCAGTTGCACAGTAGAAGGCAAAACGTAATTACGCGGACCAACTCCGACGACACAATATTGGAAAGATGTTGCAAAACGTTGACGGTCAAAACAAATTAACGCTTAGCTGACAACAGACGCATTCTTCTACTTCAACCAATCTCGCAGAACATTTTTTTCCACGAGTTTATATAAATTGAAAATCACACCAACAGTGGCAGCAGTGTCAACTCAATTATTTTATGATCTAATAAATGACAGTACATTTCTTCATAATTTCTTTACTTTTTTATTTAGAGAATCGTCATTAATTAAAGTCTATTTTACTCAAGAATCAATTTATTTGAAGATAGAAAAGATTAATTAATTTTAAATAATTGAAAACTCATTTCTTAAAAAGATGTGGAAAACATATTAAACGTTTTAGATTATAATTTATGTTTGTATATTAATGATGATAATAAAAAGAGACATAGACAAATGGATTATGAATATGAAAGCTTCATATATAAATTCAACTCACAGTATAAACAATTGCTTTAAGAATATTTTTTTCATTATTCATTTCAATTTGTCATATTTGAAATATGTATGATAATGTAAATATCAATAGTTCAAATAAACATTCAGAAATCATAAATTATAAATTTGTTGAAATTTAATAAATAAACTTTATAAAATTATAATGTAATAGGTAATACCGAAATTCCACTGAAGCTTGCAGAGGCAAAATACATAATAAATAATCACAAACTTAATCACTGCACAGCAATTTTCTTTCAAATTTGAATTCACTCTGACATTATTAATGCTTCTTTTTTGACTTGACAAAAAACAGATCTCAAATACAAATCTACGCAGTGACATAGCAGATTGAAAGATCTGCCGTAAATAAATATGACGAGAAATGAAATTTAAATAATTAAGATGAAACAAAATATTTAAAAATACTGGATCTAAAAGTTGAGTGTCAATAGAAGATGAATGGAGTCGATAAAAATGAAGTGAGATAATAAAAATAATGGTGACGAAAGCATAAGAACAGATCGTGGAACAATTTTGGCGTCGATGAATTTGCATGTTTCGTGCTCAGACTGACTCGGAAAAGATAATCAAAAGCGTAAACAAAACGCGAAGTGGAACAACGCGCTGATTTGGTTGGAGCTTACTTTGCGGAAACGCTTAATCACGTTTATCTTGCGTTTGCAAGTAAAAACGTCTCTGGAGGAGGACTCGACGAGAAATGATCAACATTAAAGCAGGGTAAACAAATTGGCCGGCTCCCTCGGACTCAGATAATGAAGTAATTTACGTACAATCTTGAACGAGAACAGGCCGAAACGTCCTAAATAAACTACAAAAATGACCATCAAAAAGTTTTAACGGGTTCTCCCCCGCGTCTCCTGCGGCGCAGGACGTTAGTCGGTATATCTTAAAGAGGTCGGGCGTTATCGCTCGCGTGGTCCCCCTTTTCCATCATCGAATGCAGATGACGGCACGCGATAGTAGAAGCATTCAAAGGCTGCCAGCGAAGCAGCATGCTTGTCCAAAAAATCGCATTTTCTATTTTCGTCCTCGCCGCGCGCGAAGACTCCCCTTGGCTATTATGTGCGAAAGGTTGTTTACGTGCGCGTATACGCCCGATTACGACCCACGCTAGTACACCTCCGACAATGCTCATAGCAGAGATAACACGGGAAAGACCCGTTGTCTTTCGCCTACTCCCGAATGCGTATCCCGCGTGGACATCATTTATCATCCGACGATTGCCAATTTAGCCAACACGCTTTGATAAATTGACCAATTTTCCAACTTTAATGCGATGCTTTTTATCGCAAAGGTCACTACGAGAAGCATACTTAAACCCGCGCAATCAATATTTTTATCTGCCTGCTGCTGCTGCTTATCTGCTGCGGATCGCAGATCCAAGTACCCTTTCCGAGGGAATCATCGCAGAGTTCCATTTTACAGGACGACACTTAATTTGTGCGATTCCGCCATCTTCGGATTCTGCGCTTTTTTACATTGTTCATTGTCGGCGACGTTTTTCATCGTTTCAAACCCGCTGCAACAAATACGCGAACATTGTTTTGTCAACCGCATATTCTTTCAAAAGACAATAAAAGTGTTTTATTATCAGGCACTTAGTTGGGCTTTTTATACAAAAGAGAGATGGAGAAAGAAAGAAGACGCGCTTATTTTTATAGTGTACTCCATGATAATTCATATTTATTTCTCTTTGTGAAAAGAGCACTCGCATAAAGAGCGAGTCTAGAGTGTATCAAGTAAAGCTCTCATATTATTGTAACAATTTATCAGGATTTCGACGAAAAGTGTTTGCACAATTTAATGTCAAAAGTGGTCGGTCCTCCGACCAATGACATTTTTCCACCCTTTTGATACATTCAAAACACACTTCCGTCATATTACCCGATGTAGTTCAGTTTCAAAAGTCATTTGCATGCATTTGCAAGTTCAAATTTGCGACGTACAGAGCGTGTTCCATACATCCCGCGATTCAAACTTTCGTCAATCTTGCATTTGCTATAAGACATCTGCCGGCCGAAATGGAAAGCAGTGTAATACGCGCACGTGTACATTTTTGGCGCGTCGATCGAGCAAAAAAGTGGAATAATTAATGCGAGCTCGCAATTTGTTTGCTAAGGGCGGACTTTTTGCTCGTCGTCGGCGACACGGCTGCGGATTGAATATGACTAACTTTTTGGGTGCGTAGCGGCGCTTAGATGGCGGCATAGACGATAAGCCCGTTTGATGTGCCAGGAGTCAACAAGTATCGAGGCCAGGAATCAAACTTTTTTGGCTGCCACACGGGGTCCTTAAGCTCCCCGGGGACAAGGGGCAACGACGAGTGATTTAGTGGGTTTTTTAGCGAGCGACACTCGGCGCATTAACGCCACCTTGTGATACAATAAATACACGTCTTGGCTGCCGGGGCGAAGTCTATTTAGCAGCGCCACGTATTATGGGCTAATCCCGCGGGAACGTCGCGTCCGATATTAAGTTGGGAAAAAGTTTGGCCGCGCGGATGAGTCGTCGTTGTTTTTTGTTCCGAACAGTTATTGGCTTTTGGAGTAATCTTGGGTTATGACGCCTTGTGTTTTAACGCTCCGGCTAAGAAAGTGAATTTGACGCCAGGCGAAAATTAAATTCTGCGCGCGCCACGGGACGAGAGTTGTCTGCATCGTTAACTTTTTGCGCGCGAAATCCGAATTGCCCGGTCGAAAGCTGATGCGATCGGTCTGCTTTGTCCATCGGCCAACATTGTAAGCCAATACTGCTGCTCCGAATTCTCATGACTTCGCCTAAGTTGTTGACGAGACACGACGCTAATTAAGACCGAAGTTGATCGTCCCGGACGGCATCTAATCCGGTGCGATCGAACGATCAAAGGCAAAATCAAAGTCGCGATCGCGTTACCGCCGATCTCTGCGAGATCCTTAACGCTCGGTCGATTGGTCGGTCAAAAGTCTCTCGGATTTCGGACGCGCCGTCGCGTTCACCCTTTCGGCCCAAATGGCGCTGCGAAAGAGCGACGAGCCCCGAGGGCAACCGGCGACAGACAAAGACGGCGCCGAGATAAGACAAAGATAACGCGATGCCGATTAATATCGTCTGCTGCAATTTCGGCTGGGGAGCGAAAGCACCGATTCCCCGCCAATGGGGGACGCGAATCTTAATATATATCGGGACGAATCGCGATCGATTATTCTCGCCAGACTCGTTATTGTTATTGCGATTGTTCCGCAGACGAATTTCCCGAGCACACCCAACGGTCGCCATTTAATTGGGGGACGCGCCGACCCAGGCCAAACGAGGTTATTAGTTTTTCGCCGCGCCATTCGATTCGTCCATTGGTCACGCCGGAAACGACGTTTTAATAATGTTAGATATCGGATTCGTATTGCTCGAGTGTTATTCGTTTTTCCCTCCCATCATTTCGTCTTCTTCATTATGCAACTTTTCATCGGCTCCAACCCAAGTCGAGTTTTATTACCGCATTTCAATATCGAAAATCATTTGACATGAATGTCTTGCGGTGTGCGCGGTTTTCTGCGCACACATACACCAAAAAAATGTGTATATTCTATATCACGAATTGTTTTTATTGGTTTTGTTATGCCAAATGGAAATCCATTTGCACATATAAACATTAAATAAAATATTGTCATAATCACTGATTTTTTATAAAAACAATCGCTAACCTTTTTACGAATGTTGCAATATTTGATGCAATGTTTTTGACCCAAATTTTTCATATACGTAAATCGCAAATGAAATTAATGAACTAGTATAACTCGAATCTACGTATAGCGATGTATTAACTAAAGTGTTTGCTTTGCAGTCCATTTTTATTATCAGAATTCATTTTCAACAATATAATCTCTCATATCAATGTAAACACTTTTGCGCATAAATTTGTCTTAATGTATCGGAGAGTTTGTTAAATCTCGCAAAATATGGACAAGTTAAATTTGTGTGCAAAAAAACTGATTTCTTCTCTGCGATATCTTATCAGCAAATTTTGCCGGGAAAGTTTTTCAGCTACGAGTTTGCCGAGTTTCTAATGAAAAACGCTTACAAAACACTTACAGCTCGGCGTGTAATTAAGTAGATATTAATTTTTTATCAACGTTACTACTAAATAAAGGCGTAAAAGTTTATAGTGCAGTAAAATTTTGATAAATAAAGTATGAATAAAATCTCGCGATTACGCGCAACAATTTATAACGTAATATAGTAATTCTCGTTTCTTTTGCATATGGGAGCATTATTATACTTTACATCGTTTTCTTTGTGCTTTTAATTTGCAAAAAATCACAGACGCGAATATGCTTTACAACACCTCACTTTGAATATTTATTAAAACCCCAGGTTGATTTTTATTTGCATCAAAGAGGCGATAAAACAGAAACACCGGGAAAGAAAAAAACAGCGGATTCGACATCCGGCTAACAATTTTTCCAAACGGTCTGGAAAAAATGCGTGATTTTCACTAGCGATTTTCAAATTCATTAGTTTTGTCGACTTTGTTTACGCGCAAAAACATTAACGAAAAGCAACGCGTAGTAGCAATCATGAGCAATTATTTACATGGTTGTATATATCGATGTGACAAATCAACGAAAACATGTAAATTACATTACGCTAGGTACGCCGAACAATCAGAATTGTTAATTCCGCAATTTCGGACATTAGTATTATCATAAAGATCATGATTGCGTTCGTCCATCAATTAAATCAAACTAACATATTTATGATACCCCGAAATAAACGGCGAATGAAAATGGCCGTTCAATACCAGGCGTTGTTCGCTCGACTGATATTAAAACCACAAAGTCGAAGGAAAATACATGTCAATCAATGGCGGTTACGTAACGCATTGTCGAAATTCCTTGTCGAAAAAAGCGCTGTTTTAAACGTTCGAATATTCGTGACACGAATTCGAGGCTAATTGGACAAAACAATACGAAATGAATTTTTGCTCGGTCTCGCGCTTAATATCCTAAAATAATCAAGTCTGTTCCGAATTGCGGCTCGGCCATTGATTAGGAACATCGACATCAATCTACGACACAACAAACGCGTTATATAACGCAATTTATCGCCGTCGCATTGACGCGTTCGCCGCGCGAATACCTGATTGAGTCAAATTGCAGCAAATCCACGCCAGTTATGATTACACGAGTATTAGGCGAGAAGCGGTAATAAACGCGGTTTATTTTCGCGCCCCGCAGCTGTTTCGCGATACACAAATTACGACCTTTGAACTTTATTGCCGGAAAAATTTCATTGGCCGGCGGTAAACACGGGTGTATTTTTTTTGCTTCCTCTTCGTTCGTTCGCCCGTTTTTACGACTCGCACCTCTCGCCAAAAGGAAATTGCCAAAGCCGCTGTTCGAGTTTGCGAATCATACATTTTTAAGCGTAGTAATTTACTCGCAATGCATATCATACGAAATTTATTAACGCCAATGAAAAACACGCTTTTTTCCCCCCCACTTTTATTTTATTCCGCGCGCTGCGCTTTGGTGAGATTTAATTGGCATAATGAAAAATCCAGTTCCATTTGGAAATAATGGCAGGGACGTTTTTATCTTGGCGATTAGCAATCAGGCTAGATCAATTATAGATTGCATTTGACGCGTCAAAAAACAAACGCGCGACGCGTCCCGCGGTGAATCCAAATTGGGCATTAAGCTTCGCGAATGGTGCCTTGCGAGCCAATTTAATTAATCAAAATGTCAGGTTACTTTTATGTTGAATTCCCTATCAGAGTCTCTTCTATGTAACTGCGAAATTATCATTCCGTCGGGCGAAGGCGCAAAAGTTTTGTCCATCGTCGCGGTGAGTTGACGAAAAGTCCGGTGAAAAATCATGAATGTTAAAAAGCACGGGGTTAATTATTATTCATAATCGGAGACCTTTCGACTAATAATTGCAAGACTCTTTTTCAAACTTCGCCATAGGAATCTGATGAAAAACATCCTTAAAAAGTAATTATCCCACCGCGGGGTAGAAAAAAACTAGTTTTTCGAGATCAAATTCTTTTCATTACGAGAATTTGAGTAGAAACCTTTGGCTGATATTCTATGCGCGAAACTTTCTTGCAGAGCTTTTTGATATTTGCAAAAGATATTGAAATTGGGATGGCAAAGTTGTCGAGTTGAGTATGACAAAAAATATTTGAACTTGTTGTTGAACTGAAATGAAAGGTGGTAATGGTTTTGTCTGTTTCAGTGGGTCGAGGAGTCTTTTACGAATTTTGATAAGGGCATCAATTGGAGGAGCTACGTAGTGTGCGATGTTGCTTACCAGAACGTTAACAATTGGCTGTGGACGCCGTTCATCGAGAGAGGTCCGGCGAATAGAATATATATTGAAATCAAGTTCACGACTCGGGACTGTTCGCTGTTCCCTGGTACCGCCTACAGCTGCAGGGAAACCTTCAGTCTGCTGTACTACGAATTCGACGCGGCCACCAAAGAGCCACCGCCTTGGGAACCCGAGAGTTACAAACAAATTGGTATGATTCAGCTTCCATGCTATTTATTAAAATAACAAGCCCCGGCAATTTGTCCGCGAAAGAGCAACAAAAATTAATTGCGAAACAACACAATTCCGGCTCATCGCATTCAAATTGACCGGCCTGTTTTTCGCGGCCGAAAATGAGGCCCTTGATTGTAGTTTTTCATACGCGCTCGCGCGTTTCGTTAACTCTCTCTCTCGATACCTATAGAAAAATGGCGTTCGACGATGGATCGATCGAGCGGTGCGCGACTTTATTTGAAATGCAAATCGAAATGATTTGTTGTAATTGAAATGCAAATATTAATTTGAATGTTTATGATATGTTAATGGGCCGCGTTAATGTTATCAATAATTATACTGAGCATGTAAATTTGCAGAGCAGTAAGAGTCGACGCTCTCGTCTACGGCGCAGTTTAATTAAATTGACGTTTACACTAAGTTGACTTATATATCAGTTTTCGTTGTTTTCTGTTGTACACTCGAACGCTCGATGTTAACTTCTCGTATTCGCTCGCAAGATACATCCTGCAAATTAATATTTAACTCGTTCCAACCGGAGCTTTCATTTGGAAACTTAAAAAGTAAGCAACGTTTTAATTAAAATCAATGCAACTTACATGCTTGTTCCTTATTGAAAACGCTTCGAAACCGAATCATAAATAAAAAAGCGCGACGAAAAAAAGAAAGAAAGAAAGAAAGAAAGAGAGGAATCGAATGCATTTAAAAATGTAGAATGAAAAGATGTAAAGCGAGAGGGTTTATTTATTTTTCAGGTCGCATCGCAGCAGGAGAAGGTCGATTCAACACGAACACGAATTCGGAGGTGATCATAAATACGGAAGTAAAGTCAATCCCAGTAACGAAGAAGGGCGTGTACTTTGCTTTCCGGGACCAGGGCGCCTGCATCTCGATCCTGGCCATTCGGGTGTATTACATCAGTTGTCCCGAGGTGTCGGTGAACTTTGCGCATTTCCCGGCGACGCCTACCGGCCGCGAAGTAACCTTGATCGAGCAAGCGTTCGGCACCTGCGTGGCCAATGCGGTCAAGATCGAGCAGGGTCACGATTCCAAACCGACTTTCCTCTGCAAGGGAGACGGCAAGTGGTACCTGCCTTCCGGTGGCTGCCACTGCAAACCCGGCTATCAGGTATTTTATTCGCACAGCAACGCTTGCCAAAAACTTATTTGCCTCGTCATTGCCCGTGATGGTCGACTGCGCCTCTTGTTCGCCGCTCGCAACGTCAGTTGTATTGTGTTGTAAATAACCTCCATGGAATCATGCATAATTTATGCACGCTTTTTACCAACAGTCTCTAGCTCAGTGACTAAACGCTCAACGCATTTTGCACATTTTGCACATTTTACTCGGATCATTAATGCGGAAGCGTACATTTATGACATTAACATTACAAATCAGGCAAATGGAATAAAAAATATCTGTTCATTCGGTGTAATTTTAATGCTTATCATTATTATTACTATTATGAAGCGCTTCTCCACTGATCTGAGGATTAACTTTCAGCGTCGACCAAATTGGATCAACTCATAGCCACTAAAGTGCACAACGCCGGTATAAAAATGCAGTTCTACACACTAGCAAGTCTCTTCCGAACAAAAGCCATATATTTCTGCTTATCCGATGCGTAGCGCAGTTTGATGAATCACTCTTCGAACGTCCGATAAAATTTCTAATTGATGATATGCCCGCATGTAACTTTCCATTTTCGCACTTTCGATCGACGTAGAAAGCACCGTAATCTGTAATTAAAATTTATTTCAACATTGTAAATCGTGATTTACGTGTTGTTCTTTTCAACCCGTGCCACGTTCATCGTCATTTGTATCGATTGAACGATTCGTCCATTGGATAAGTTTGATTGGACCACTTGTTTGATAGACCAGAGTTTCGCCATCTTCCCTCCACCGTTGATGACCGAAACAAGGAAACTAATAAGCCAATTTTTCGACCATTCCATTTCGACAAGCCTTTGTTTGGCTGCATTCAAAAACCTGCCCGAAGAATCGAGCTCTAAATGAACAAAACATAATTAATGTTTAAAAAGTATAATATAACCATTTTAACTATCAACAATTTAATAGCAATTCATTTCGATTGTAATTTGATTTCTATACTAAAAACTAGTCCAACATTGGTCAAGACGCTTTGCAACGAAAGTAATTTTGAAGTATTAATATTCATCCTACTCTATAATTACACCAAACAATGCCTGAAAAGTAGTAATTACAATCGCATTAATATGTTGAATGTATGCAAAGAGAATAGTTCTTTTAAATTCAAACGTGGTTTTTTGTTACATCAAAGCATAAACAATGAGAGATAGAATGCAAATTGCGAGAAAAAAGCGCGATGTTCGCATATGCTTAACGCAAACGTATGTTCATGATTTCATTTATTTGAACTAAATCATAAACAGAGCGTGTTTATGCAAACAAAAATTGCGGCGACAGTAAGCTTTTTGTGATTTCACGCAATTTGTGTGGACGGGCGATTTTGTTTTGTATTTCTTTTTTTTTCTTTTTTTTTTTGCAGCTTTCATCCGTGATACAAATCTAAAAGTGTGCGAACGTCAAAAAAATTATTTACATTAGCCGCAATGTAAAAGAGAATAAATATGCTTGAAAGTAAAGCAGATTAAATTTATCTTGTTGAACGTTATACAAAATGCTGGGCGAAATTTGAACTACAAAGTGACAAATCCCCGGGGCAATTATTATTCAAATTCACAGGCAAAGTAACTAAAGCCGTTGCGAAATTCAAATTTGACAAATAGCCAAGTGAAATATGAATTCCGATGGCGCATAATAATGTTGTACTCTATCTGTTATCAGGCCGACGAAGAAAAGCAGCAGTGTAATGAATGTCCAATTGGCAAATACAAACACGAGGCTGGCTCGCAAAGCTGTCAACCCTGTCCGGCGCACAGCAAAGCGTTGGGACATGCTTTTACCGAGTGCAGATGCGACACTGGTTATTACAGGGCACCGAAAGACCCCAGGGAAATGCCTTGCACTCGTAAGTATACACTTTCATACGCTTGCATGTATTTCGTCCGTCATTTTTATCAACAAATATACCACCACCAGCGTCGTTTCTTCTAACGCGCGCGATTTTTGCCCCGTGCTGACGTCGAGATTACTTACTCCCCGGCCAGGGAAAAATTACTTCCTCGTACATGAATTAATGGCATCGCAGTTTTACAGTTACCAGAATTAATTAGAATTTAAATATGGGATTTAAATTTATCCTCCTTTTTGCATACGCCGATAATTTAGAGTTAAACGGGCGACGTGTTGAACAAGTTGCAAGATTTGTTTGACTTGTTTTCATAATTTCGAGGTCAAGACTCACGCCGTTCATTTTTGTTATAATCAAGCGGCGATTATAATTGAATGAATATTAATTGAAACGATAGCAATGGAACAAGTTAAGAGGATTACATTTTTACAATCGACAATTTATTGATTAGAAATGCTACTCGTCGCAGTGATGAAGAGGGATCGGCCAATTTGTATAAATTAAACTGGGAAATGTGAAATTTCAGTGATTGTAAAAAGCGCGATTACATTCCGTCATAATAATTAATGATGATTAATGTTTCTTGATTTGTCGTACGAGTATTTGACTAAACACGCTATTAATCACGCGTTCAAATGATATTAATGGTGGGGTGTGATTAATGGGTCACGCTTGACTTGTTGCTTATTAGATGTATTGTGCGAATATAATAATGTTGTATGTTCAATTTGTGTTTCAGAGCCACCTTCGGCGCCCCAAAATTTAACGGTTAATTTCATGGATCAGTCGACGGTGATACTGTCGTGGAACACCCCGCACGTTTTGGGCGGAAGAAACGATACGACGTACCGGGTCGTTTGCGACGCTTGCAGCATGGGTGTCAAGTACATTCCCAGCACGGTGGGTTTTTTTTTGTCATTTCCGCTGCGCTCTAATGGCTCGTTATTCGGACGGCAAAATATGTTATGCGCACAATTAAAGTCTTGTTTTGTGCACTCCACCTTTTTCGCTCAATAACACACTGGCTGGCTGTTGCAACCTCTTGCGCATCAAATTCGTCTCAACGTTGCTGCACAAAACGATACTTTACGCCGCATATTTATCATAATCTACTTATTTTGCTGGATAAGCAGCTAACTCTCCAAGTCATGTTTCATACGTGAGGCGACAATTCAATGAACACGCTTACACCAGCGACCGGATTTATAACCGCAGTCGCTTTGAATCTGACTAAGTAACATGTGTCTCATTCATGATCCACTCGAACGTGTATTACGTTGATGTTTCAGGAGATCTTCAACGACACGAAGATCACGATAACCGGGCTCAATGCGGTGACGAAATACCGTTTCCAAGTGTTCGCCGAGAACGGCGTATCGCTGCTGGCTGGCAGATCCGAGTACGTGGACATCACAGTGACGACCGAGGCGAGCGTGCCGAGCCTGGTGAGCAACGTGCGGATAACCAGCGTCAAGAGCACCGAGCTGAGCATCAGCTGGGACGCCCCAATGGGTGACGTCGCTGGCGACAGTGACCTCGTGGAGCGATACGAAGGTACTGTTGCGTGTATTGCATTTCATCCGGCTGCTTTTTCTTTGCTCCGGCCAACTGTATCCGATTTCACGTTCTCTCGTTTTTACCTTACGTCAAATTAAACCGAATCCCTCAATGCTCATTGGACGCCCCAAAAAAGGCCAAAACACATTCAAAGACACTTGCTGCAATGTTCGCCAATACGCGCGTCGTAAACACGCTTGTCTCACTTTTATTTAGCATCATCGACTAAGCGGCGTTTTACAAATCAAGTGTATAAACTTGCAAATAACGCCGTCGTCGCCGCCGCAGCCGACGACGAATGTCGCACTTTCCGTCTGACGGAGAGTGCGACCGAGAGAAAGAAGAGAAAGCAGTTTGACGCTGGCCCTGACATTTGAATTGTAACGCTTTTGGTTGCAGTGAGGTGTTCCCCGCGGTACGACGACTCCGCAAATGCGACTGTGATTCAAACGTCCGATCTATCGGCGACCTTTAAAGGCCTGAAGCCTGCGACTGATTACGCCATCCAAGTGCGTGCGAAAACGACGCGCGGCTGGGGCGAATACACCCCCGTCGTCTTTAAGAAGACGCCACATGCAATGGGTCTGGGTAAATAATATTTAGCGCAAACCCCAAACACCCCGCTTGACGCGTTGCGCAAAAAAGGTGTCCAGCCTGGCGCTGGACATTTCTTTTTTGCGGCGCCAAAAAGGTCGTTTGGCGACGAGTGCAATTATCGTATCGCGGTTACGCTCGTCGCCAAAAAACTTTTGCCGCAGCGGCGGGCTCTCGCTCTTTTTTCGGGGGCTCGCGCTCTGAATTGCCGGGGCGTTAATTGAAATAAGCCGCGGCAAGGCCAGTGCTGACAAAATGGCAGCGACACTGGAAGCCATGGCAATTCAGAAAGCTCGCGCAGGCTCGTTAATTACCACACAAGCACTCTCACACGCACACGCGCGCAACCCTGAACACGGCATATTTACATTCGTATACGAATCCTGAGCTTCGATTGACAATGATAAAAACGCACGATATTACGTTACGAAAAATATGCCCTCTCGCCAAGGCTGACTCGCGGTAGAAATGTTCTCATATACTTGACTCTCTTATAATTGCAGACTACGTAGGCGATGACGACAACATGCAAGTTCGGATCATTGCCGGTGCCATCGTCGCTGTGGTTGTTCTTCTCGTGATCATTATCATTATGATCGTTCTGTTCTTGAGAAGGTAAAGGACGCACTCTATTTTCAATGCCGACAACCCGTGTTTGCGGTTGCTCTAAAAACCAACTGTCCTCTTTTTGCTTGCCTTAGTGGCAGATTGCATTCGAACCAAATTAATGAAATAAACCAATTTAATTTATAGTTTTTATCTCGTGACTTTACGTCGACATGCAACACGAACCTTCTTCTGCCTTACGCTGTTGCCCGTGGAAATTGAATTTCAATTTCCATTTAAATTTATAACGTCAAATATTTGTGATAAATCAATGACGGGCGTTAAAAATACTAAACTACTGACAGCAATAATTGATTTGGTTACAACTTGCGATAGCATTCAATTAACTCTGCGAGATTCGCTCGAGCCGGTCCATTCGATCATTTCTTATTGTTCTCTTAGATGCTTTAATTACTCCAAGTATAATCAACGGTTTTAGAGCAGCTGCGAATAATTAATAACAAGCTAAAATCATTCGGCCGCGCTATCGCGCCAATAAGACAAACTCCGAGCACGAAATATAATGCAATATTTAAATTTGTTTGCTGCAGCAGAGCATCGGACGAGTGCAACAAAAAGCAACCCAGCGACTGCGACACTCTGGAATACCGGAACGGAGAAGGTACGTTGTCTTTGGGTCGATACGGACCCCCAAAAGCGGTTAAAATTCTCTCCCTCCTGCCATCTCGCCTACATCTGTCTGTCTCTCTCCAATTAGATCAATACCCCGACGATTCCCAATTCGTGGCCGCCGTCATAGTTTTGGTCCCTTTGTGTGTTGTGACTAATATGCCATTGATATCATATTTAACTATCCCTTAGACTTGATTTTAGCCACTGTAATTGCCATTAATTGTAGTAATCAAATAAGTTGAACTCCACCCCTCCCCAATTTTTTTTCTTTTTTTTTTTTTTTTTTT
>JABFQD010001304.1:0-18882 GCA_022817045.1 Psix sp. ZL-2020 | reverse complement strand
ACTTCCAAATAAAAAACCAAAAAAGACGTGTTCAATATTTTTCAGAAATCTATCGAATAATACCAAATACACCCCCACCCCCTGGGGGTGGAGTGCGGGGCAACTTCAAAATCTTAAATGGAAACCCTCTTTTTTTCATTGCAGATTTGGATTCTACGTCAAAAATTTGGATTTACGTGCACTCACTCCCATAGGCTGATTATACGCAACAAAGTTAGGTCCTTGAAAGTTTACAACAATTTCTATATTTATTAGAGCAATATTATTTCGTAATATCACGGTTACAAGCAAAACAAGACAATTTGTAGAAAAAGGGCTAGTAAACAATGATGATAAATGAAATTTTAATTTTTTTTGGCAAAACAAAAATATTAACAAATATAAAACGATTTATTAATTGAGGTGTCTTTCTGGTTTTGATAATCGACATTTCACTGATTAAGTAAGTTACAAATAGTGAAATCGATATAAGAGAATTTAAAATAGATTTGTTAGTACTTTGTCTGACACGCTTAATTCCTCTCTATCTATCTCGCTTATCCTTATGTGACTCCTGTATGGCATTGTGGATAACTTATAAGTAGTACAAAAATTTATTTCATTAGAATTTTTGAGGAAAAATTATGTCCAAATCAACATGGGGGGATTGGAGATATCCCTATTTCAGTATTTCGAAAATCAAATAGAAATCTGAAATGTTGAAATACAGCCACTCTGAGCACGTGTGATTTTGCGTCAGTCGTCAGAGTGACAGTTGTCAAAGCCTAGAGTATGCGAAAAAACATGAAGTTAGTGCTCGGTTGCTTGACGTACTTACTGCACATATGTTGTAACGTTCTTTTGATTAAGATTATTGTAAATTTGATCTAAATAACGCAATTAACTAATAAAACCACTGATTTTGTTACTAAATAATTTTTGCGAATTTCAAAACTTTTGTAGTTTATCTTCAAATAACGAATATTTTTCATCTATAATAGCATTCCGAATAAATTATTTAACATTTATAAAACATTTTCAATAGTTAATGATTGATGATGTTACGACTATTAACAAAATTTGTTGAAAAAGGAAAAATATAAACCTTCATAAACAATAACTCAAAAAATTACTTTTATAAACAATTGATAATTCACAATAAATAGAATAAAAAAAATATATATATATGTCTAAATAGAAAAAAAAATTTTCTTAGTGGCTAATTAATAATTGAATAAAGAAACAAAATTTTTCTTATTATAAACTGCAATACTGTGATTAAGTCAAGCACAAAATATCGCGACAAGCATCGGTAACCGTTATACTTATGCTTATCTCAGCAATGTCTATGACCTGTGCTAAAAAAATATTCATTCGGACTTGAAAGAATGTGTCCGTACAGGCAGAAATCACGATAAGCCTTTCTGACTATGAGACCAAAGTAAATTGGGATTTCTACATGCTCATCACTCCGATGGGGAAGAGATGTCCTATGAACAAAGGGCACTGCATAGATTTTTCTAAAGGGTCCCTCTTCTGGGAACTGAGGCCAACAGATTCCTATCACTACAACAAGTATACCGTCTTATACGAAGGTCCTGGAACCAAATTAAATGCCGAACACAGTCTATACCAGTTGTACTACACTGAGCATTCTAAACTCTTCATTCTCGAAGGCGAGAAGGGAAGGTTCTTCAAGACCACAGCAATGATACCGATCGGAGAACTAGATATACTCAACTACGTTAACTTAAAGTTCGTATACCTCGAAAAGCATGCAAGGGAACAAATGGAGTCTCTTGACAGGGATGTACTGAGGAAAAAATGCGAATTGGAAAGGAAGGTGCTCGTGAATTTACTCAGCACTGCCATACTTAACATCGAACGTTTTGCAATGACCTACATGAAAGAAGAAGGCTACTTAGCAGTCATTGCAAGTGAGACCATCCACATTGTTAAATCCATTCCAATTGAGGTCGTCCTAGCAGCTTTCGAGCGTTGCTATCAGGAAATCCCTGTAACTAAGGGTGGCGAGATATTTTTCCAATCACCAATCCCCCACATCCTTGAGAAGAAACGATACGAGATCACATGCAACTCTGTCACCCCAGCCACGTTTCACATCGATGGAAAGTGGTATAAGTTAACTCCCAAGCTTATGGAAACAGTGCCCCCGGTGACTCTAAAACCCGATTCGAATTCTTCCTGGGCTTACACGAGTTTTGAGATTACTGATTGAATCACGTAAACTTACTTATAGTTTGGATCTGTATTGCGACACTCCATTGTTTGCGAGCAGTTTTTATTTGTTTCGTTATTGGCGGGTGCATATTTTGTGACACGAAAACAAAGATAGATTTTTTTCTTTTAAACTTTAAATAAACAACTTTGAGTGTGACTTGTGTTGTTCAATTACTTTAATGATAAATTAATTAATTAAAAATTTATTACATTAACACACTTTGTTGTGGAGCATTAGCAGCTAGGTTTGGTCGAATTATTGGCGCAGCAATAAGTCAAGAAAAACTGTTAGATGATGACTTATTGTATTTGACATGTAGATATTGTGTTATTTAGCTTGCTTTGAAAGCTGTTTGTAAAAAAAATTGCTGTGTTACTACTAATCCAAATATCCGTCTATATAATGTTTTCAAGAAAAAGTGAGATTGAGTATACAAGTCCAATTGTGAGATTGAATTGTGAAAGTACTAGGGAAAAAGTCATTTTATGGATTTCAAATCAAAAGTGCATATTCGAGATGATTATCGTGAATTTTTTTCTCGTGTTTTAGGATTTCATTTAATCGTAAAAAATTTTTTTTGTGGTATGTATGACCTGAAAAAAAGAAAAACACAATATAAATGATTTATGGCACCCATTGCTCGTTAGGGACCAAATTTTGGTCTTTGTTTATGAAAAATCTTGATGCATATAAATCGGTCAACAAATTGGCTATTGGCTATTGTAGAAATTAAAAAAAATTGTAATTCATTTTAGGTACCCTATCCAGAGCTGTCTGTGCTTTCTTTGATCCTGGAAAGTGTTACGATAAATTTAAAAATATTCTTTACGCTATAGTCTTTACGATAAATTTGTAAAGACAATTTCGACATTCTTCGCATCTATCTTATGTTTCAATATAAATTTAAACATAAAAAATAGTATTAACTGTCTCAAAGACCTATTAAATATATAAAGATACTGTAGGAATGCCATGAAAAACATTTTTAGTAGCTTCTTTGGAAGCTGTTGAATGTCTTAAAATATATTTTTGATTTTAAAAATAAGATCACTTACCAAAAAAACTGTGGCTTCATTTTAATGTAAAAATCTTGTTCGAAAAACCAGAGTTACCTACAGATAGATCGAGTTTTTTTAGTTTCGGGTGTATCTTTAGGCGAGTCACTATGCTTCTCAGTTCTGGGTTTGTTCGAGGTGAGTCCCTGCGCCTCACACTATCGCAGGGAGTTTGGAGGGGAAGAGAAGGAGAGTTAAAGAAGTATTTAGAGACGGTAGTTTGTAGGAGCGGTGAGTAAAGACGGCGTGCGGGGGGACTGATATCGACTCGGTCTTTTTCCCGAAACCGATCAGCGTACGGGATATATATGGGATTCGATTTAATGTTTTCTTGCGCCCTATCACTTGAAAATGCATGTAACACTAACAACCATTTTCAATGGTTGAAGTCAATATACTTAATAATTTCCGTATGATAACTCAAACGGAGCATAATCTCTTCGGCGTTAGTTCGAAATTTTTGCGCGTCAACACAACTCACGTCGAACAGATGATACTCGCGATAGGGCGCGTTTTTTTCATTCTTGTGGACGTCGCACAACCCCCAGTTATTTCGCTTAGGGGATGAATTACATCCCCTGAAAAATTTGACGTTTATAATACTCCGAATCAAAAGTCGAACTCATTTTATTATGACGAGTTCAAACAAGACTTAGTCCTTGGCATCAATTTTGAAGGAACGAACCAGGATGTTTGGTTTTGGTTACAAGTGTAGACCATTGCTTCAATTCAATTTGAATTCCATAGCTCGTAGCTTGATATTTTTCTCGTTTGTTAACAGTAAAAGACATTGGATTTAATGTATATATATTTTTATTTAATAGGAATTCTTATTATGTCAATGCTCGATTTATCAAAAAAAGCAATGAAATAATTACAAAATAATTTTTGTAAGTGAAGGAAATTTTTTATTTATATAATATTTATAAATGACGACATCATAAAAAGTAAAATATTTTTTTTTGGTCATTTATTAGTGGTATGATTTCTTCATTTCGTCTCGATTTACAGAGGTCTCATTATCTGTAAATGTAATCTGAATGAAGCAAAAGTGTTATATTTAAAACATTTATGGTAGCGTGATTGTACTTACCTTTGCTGTTATCAAATTTTACATATTTTTCTTGCGGCTTTTCGAGCTTACTATATTTTTCTTTATTTTTACTTTGCTGTTCATCTGTAGAAATATATAACGTAAAATGAATAATATTATTCTTCTGATAATTGTCAATTTGACGTTAACCTTCGTTATAGAATCGGTCATATTTCATCATTAGTTGTTTAGATTTCTTGTCGATCATGTTGATCGACATGTCGGTCCTACTTTAAAACTAAATTTTTATTACGAATGTTTATATTTATATAGATAGTTTTTTTATCGTAAAAACCTTTCAGGTTTCATGTAAATGAAAAAATTCACGCGACTGAATGCGATTGTATTGCATCTGAGTCGCTATTGGCTCTGATTAAGACATGCTCGTGCTTTGCATTTAAAATAATTTCATTATAATCTTCGACAAATCCGAACGAAATCGAAGAGGTATTATTACGTCAAAATGACCCTAATCGTTGATTAATTTATTTTCTTCATCGATACCAATCCCACTGGATTTTTCTATTAAATTGAAGTAGGTTGGTGTTATAGACATTAAATTTTTCATCAGGTTTTTGAACACGTCAATTTTGAAGTAGGAAATTATGTTTTTTAATTCAGAAGTGCTCGCAAATATAAATTACAACCAGACTACCTAGGTCCATAGCAAAATAGTAGAAATAACGTCAAAAGATTTTTGTTGTTATTGATTATAATAATACTTTAGGAAACATAGAAATCGCGCTAAACTACTTATTTAGGTTAACTAGATCTGCTAAGAGTCATTTCATCTTAAAGAAAATATTTATTATAAATAACTGCTATCTCTAGTATATAGAAAATATGAATATATAAGAAAAATCACATATCCTAAAGAATACGCGATGTTTTTGCAGGTTACTTGTCTAATGCACTTGATCGTCTCTATATCTGTCATTCTCGCTCTCATACGCCGACCAGATATAAATTAATTAATTCATTTCGAAAAGGAATTCAAGAGATTTTATATTCATATACTTCTTATATGCATAAATTCAAAACATTAATACCAAAATAGGGTGTCTTTCTTGACCGATTAATAATTATTCGTTTGAACAAATCATTTATATTATACACCGATCCAATCAAATCAAAATAATACAATCTAGTAACAATAAAAGCATACATAAATTGAAATATCAAAAAGCAATGTAAAATGAACGTAAATCATAAATCATATTAGATGCCGATACATCAGATCTTCGCGCACGTATGATCTTCCTACAGTCGTCAAGGTGACAAGCGTCAAACTCGGGAATGCATATAGCTACGTACTCGAGTAACCTATCAAACTCAGAAGCGCAGATTTCTACTAAAATAAATTAACTATTAATATAATAAACGCGGTATAACATAAGCAAATCGAATCAATAAATTTGTTAATTAACAATTGCTTGTGATGAGTTGAAGTGATAACTGAGCGCTGTTAACATATATTTTTGTATGTACAAAATATGTTATCGAATATTCAGTCAATCTTAATTCAATCTCTGACTGAAAAATATCAAAGAAATTTGAATTTAATGCTACAAAAAATATACATTTTCTGTTAGTGAATATTTTTTTAACTAAATTGGATTGACTTTTTGAACTATTTAATATTATTTAAAATAACAAAAGAAGGATTCTGAGAACACATATCCCAAATATTTCATATCTGATACTGCATATTTCAATTGCAAATTATTTCATCGACTGATAAAAGTTGGATGAAATTTAATAATATCTTCTGTTTTGTTACAAATCGTATTCTTGTCACAAATACACAACATTAAAGCATGTGTATCGATACGAAAAATACATTTATTTTAATGAAAAAAGAAATAGTCGACGAGAGTACCATCAGTGTGGTACTCGAGCGGCTAAATATTACATTTTACGAGCGGTAAGAAAATCAGCTGACATGGAGCACCTTCAAAGTGCTATAATATTAAATGGTAAATACGTAATTAATCGCTGTATTGTTGTTACCATGCTGCGGAAACAATGGAGAACGCCTTTTGTCTGCCAAGTAATTAGTTCCTCACCGACTTCCTTCTTTTTATTTTTTTTCGTTGTAAATTTTCTATTTTTTTTTATTATTTTTTCATTTTTAGCTATGAGAAGATTGCTCGAACCGGACAACGACGACGACGAAACAATCGCTAATGAAATAGCAGTTATCGACATTTCTTCCCCTAATGGTAAATTTGGATTCCTTCAATTGAATTATAATTAATTAAGTTATAATCAATTAAATTATGATTAAATAATTTTCATATCAATAATAATGATAATTATGATAATAAGTTATTTTTTTAAACGAAAAACAACTGTTTTCGTAATTCAGCGAGTAGGGGCCCGTATGCCGAACTCGGACCCGAACCCAGATCCAAATTCACCATTCCAACTGTATCCTGAATTAAATGCGTCGCCGTCGACGTCGTGTTATGATATTTTATTGCGCCCTAAGAAATATTACGAAGGATTTTGAATTCTTGGAGATGAAATTACATTGCGTTTTATAAAACCGCGCGAAACGAAAAATTTAAACGATTGGTTTAAAAATTGTTTGTGAGACCTCTTTGACTACGTGACAAAAGATACGAACGGAAGTGATTTCATCGGTGTTACTTTATGTTTGGAATCAATTATGCGAAGTAGCATTTGGAAAAGATTTGTGAAAATTAGCGAGTTTAAATTGAACGATTCAAATACTATGATGAGCAGTGTCATGCAAAGCAACACGAATTTTTATGCAAGTGAAAACTTCAAAATAACATTTAATATAGTAAAAAATTGCCGCGGAGGCAAAATTTTGAAATTTACTCTCGATAATATGCGCAAGATAATGCGCAAGGTAACAATCGCTAGTAAGGACAATTTATGCTTGTCACGTTCTCTCGTCGTGGCGAAAGCATACGCGGATCGTGGCCAAATAAGAAAAGACGAATTGCATGATACAAGGAACGTTATAAGACACAACGGTTCGAGGCTTCAAAAGTAACACGCTTTGGAATTGATGCGTGCGGCCAGAGTCAACAACGTACCGAGCGGTGGTTGCAGCTTGCGTCAAGTAGATGGGTGTTAGTAATACTTGGTGGAATTCGGCTACTGCATGATAATTTATAATTCGAGGAATTTCATCGGGAAATTACATTCAATTTACAATGGTAAAAACAATTAAATATTTCCTAAACAAGTACGGAAAACTATTACATAAATAACACAATTTATTACGACAATAGACGGCAGTTTGGACCAATATTAAATTTCATGGCGGCACTCGCTGTACGAGATGTTTGCTCAAAGTGTAACATGGGTTCCGAATATATTCACCGAAACATTCTTGAATTTAAGAAATGTTTCAAAATGCCACCTTGCGAGAAAGGAGCAAAAAATAATAGTAATTATTATTTTGATATTTTCTGCACCCCGTGTAACACGTATTTTTTCAATCAAACTTGTTTTCAACCTCACAAGTCGAGTAAGTCGTACAAAATTTCCGCTAAAAATTACACGAGTATGTGCGATAGGATAAAAGTTTGCGCAAAAGTTTTAAGAAAATCGATGAGAAATCGAAGCACGAGTGCGGTGTCGTTTTTTGTAAGATTTGTAACAAACAATGCGAGATAAATCATTATTGTTACATGTCACCTCTCAAATCAAACGATCGTTGTGATGAAAATGTTTTGTTCATGTATTATGACTTTGAATCGCGACAAGAATTACGTTTCGAGGATTCCCAAGAAGCCCTGATTCATGAACCGAATTGTGCGTGATACAGCAATCGTGCAATGCGTGTCTCAGTAATAATAATAATGATGATGATATTAGCGATCGTCATTGCTATAAATGCGTTATACGAGAACAAATATTTACGTTAGATCCTGTGAAACGATTCGCCGATTGATGCAACTGTCCTACGGTAAAACAGTCTTTCTTGAAGGCTTAAATTATTCACCTTGATTAAATTACCCAAAACTTTCGGTTTAAAAAAAAATGCAAAGGATACTTTCTACATCTATTCAATACCGCCGAAAATGCAAATTACGTCGATCCGTAGCCAGATAAACGATAATATTTTCTCGACATAATGACTAATCAAAACTGCGAAAAATTTTTCACTTGGCATGACAATTTAACTCGACAAAATTACGCTTTTGATTTCAAAACGAAGATTTTAACGTAATGTTGAATAGATGTGACGATGTTGCGAAAACCATGCTTGAAATTCAGAAACATTTTCATGAAGTCGGGCGACGTTTGCCCTTTCATCGACGCTTGCACGATCACTTCGGCGTGTAATAAGATATATGGCAAAAATTATTTAAAACCCGAAACTACTAACATAATTCCTAACAATGGCTATGGATTAGCGAACAAACAGTCGCGTAAAGAGTTCGACTGGTTGCTATGTTGCGAAGTGAAAAACGGCATTAAATTTGGGTATTCGTTGCGCGGTCGTGAGATCAAAATGGTTCTCACGTGGAAACAAGAACTGTTCATCAATTTCACAGTTGTTATTGGTACGGATGTGCGCAATGTTTTTGGTACGATAGAACAATGCAATGAATCGAAATGATCCGAGCCTGGATACTTTGGTGCTGAGACACGAGCGCAAAAAAATTATCTCCCAGAAAATAAGAATTGTGGGTTTCACGTTGATAGATACGTAGGAGTGTGTCTTCGATAGCAAATTGATAGCTGATGAAGTAAAAATTTTACGATCAAATTAAATAACGTTGCTTACGATTGATCCGTGAAATGCTTTTTTTGACGGACACACGGGCTATGCGTGAATCTTTTACGAGACAACGAATGAGCGCGAGAGAATATATTACGTGGATTTGTGTAGTTTGTATCCGTAGGTGTGTGAGTACGGGAAATTCTCCGTGGATCCTCCGAGGGTTTATTACGGAGGAAATTGTAAAAAAATTATCGGTCAAGATACAAATTTGAACGCTGTTGAGGGTCTGGTAGCGTGTTCGATATCGCCGATGCGAAATCTGTTTCACCCGGTATTACCAGCACGAATGCATAATAAATTATTATTCGCTGTGTGCCGTTCGTGTGCCGAGGAAATGCGACAAACGAATTGCATTCATGAAAATAAAAACGATTTACCGGCACGTGCGTAGTTGACGAATTGGAAAAAGCTTTAGAGAAAGGTAGAAAATATTGAATATTGTACGATAAAAATTGCGCGACAGAACCTTGTTCACGAAGTATATAAATGAATTTTGAAAAATTAAACAAGAATTGAGCGGTTGGCCAGAAGTGTTTCAAGCCGACGACGAGAGAGATGCTTATATCGTTGAGTATTTTAAAGTTGAAAACGTTAAATTGAATAAGGAAAACATTTGCAATAATGCGAGCTTGCAATCGGTCGCAAAATTGTGTCTCAATTCATTTTGGGGAAAATTTGGTCAACGAGAGGATTTATCGCGATCAATTATCGTTATAAAACGCGAAGAATTGTTGAGATATTTGAATGATCCGAAAGTTGAAGTTCAATCGATTTTACCGATAAATAATTTTAATCTTTATCTGACATCCAAATATTTGAAGGAATGCAAGGAACGATCGATTAACGTGAACGTCCTTATAGCTGCGTACGCCACTGCTCAAGCACACTTAAAGTTGTACTCCTATTACGAGAAATTAGACGATCGCGCCCTTTATTGTGACACCGATTCAGTGATCTACGTGAGCCGTGAAAATGATACATACGAACCACCGACGGGTAATTTTTTGGGTGACTTGACTTACATCGTGAAAAAACCTAACGGCCAATTGATCGAGACGGTAAAAGTGAAAGAAATACGTTTGAATTATTAAACAAGTAAAATTATCAATTGTAAAAGAATAGCCGAATTTTCCAAGCGTGAAAGAATGAATAAAATGAAGCTGAAACAAAATATCATTCAACGAACATTGTATCATAACATTTTGACGCACACGGAATAAAAAACAGCAAACCCGTCTTGAATTTGCAGTTTAACAATTCGAGACGAGACCTTACGGTTATGTTAATATTACCGAATGATTTTCTTCATTTTTTCTGTCATTATTTTAACCTTTTTTCATTTTTCAGGATAAATTCAAGTTATGGTATTACGCTTCACCGTTGAAAGTATAACTATTCGAAAAATACTATAACGATGATGATGGTGAAAACGGCTTTCCGTGTTACATCCATGCCGATGATTTACCCGAAAATTACGCAAAAGATGTATTGACAATTTTGTACGAGTATTATGGATTTATATTGAATACTTTAAACTTAAGCGCGATAAATGATTTTGTTATAGACGACGATTTATTATTCTTTCTTAGTCCGACGCACCTGGAAAGACTTTTGAGTCCTGAAATGTATGAAGGATTCAACGCATTTTGTGGAAAAGACGAAAATTTAACTGTAGAATATTGATGAGTAAAAAAGTTTCTCCGAATCTTTGAGAAAAGAGAGATTCCGTTGGTAGCGTCCGTGTAAACAGTAGTGATTAAATCCAGTTTTAATAATAAAGCATCCGAATACTCCATGATAAACAATTCATATATAGATAGAAGAATTCATATTGACATTGCTGGCGATTACACATGCCATTTGCAATTTATCATGAATAGTGCCAAGTACCATTTCCAATGATCGAAGTTAGAGAAATAATCTCTACGATGCCAATGATCATCAAATCATTTAGACTAGATGTCGTAGCTGACGCGTAGTTGGTTGACGAGCTCGAAAATTTATAATAAATTCGAGATGTTACATTATTCTAAATGAAAAAAATTCATCCTTTAATATTAAAACAGAACTCATATTTTAGATATCTATGTATTAGGATTTTAGTTTTATTTTTATACTCATTTCGTACATGAATTTTATACGTTTATCAATAGAATTCTCTTTCATTTCCTTCAAAATAACTTTTTTACTAATTGTATGTGAAGTAAACAAGCGTATTGGGAATCTCTTAAGTAACCAACGTACATGTTCAAAAATAAAAAATCGCAACTATTTCAAATGTCCAAAATGCTAAATTTGTCGTCAGCACCCTCGAAACCTTTCACATCGTATAATCGGAACACCTACGGAGTGAGTAAAATACGAAAACGATAACGTCCGCATCAAGTCTGTGTATCATACTGGTTTATTCGTCAATAAAAAAATCTAGATTTTCTCCTTAAAAAAATCTTCTCCAATGATGTGAAATCATCTATATCGAACAGCATGCTGAAAAATTCATACCAGGCCTTTTCATCATGATGTCATATTTGGAACAAGCTACTCAAAATGCACTGTTGAATTGACCGAGTATTCAATTATTTACGCACGCAAAAAAATCGCAGAGTTAGAAGAAAAAATAGATGCTACCTAGAACTTCTATATTTGAAGGAAAACGCAATTGAAACATAAAAAATGATTCCAGATGGTAATAAATGGCACGTAAAATGTTCGATAGTTTGTGTTGGTTGGAATTTCATCTGTCTCTGTGAGTGATTATGATCACATCTTAATAGCTTCGGGAAAAAATTTATTAAGGCGCTATGAGAATTTAATCATATTTTCTCGCAATGACGGTTGCTGTAATAATATGCATGTTGCATGTTCTACTTTTAGAAACATTATTGAATAATTATGTTATAATAATTTTTTATGTGACATTGCTCTGCAACGAAACGATTTTTATACGTTGTAAAGTTTGTGCGATAGAAATAGAAATTCCAGTTTCATAATTCACAATATTGCTTGGTTTAATCATGAACATTGAAACGCTAGCAACATGTGCGTGTCTTAGAGTTTCCAATGCTTCAGTTTATGCCATTGTTGTGGAAACCGGAATTCTTGTAATATTTTTATAATTATTATCTGGCCTCTAAAAAATATTTTAGTTGTTTAAATTCTCTAGCCCTAAACAATTCTTGCCAACGCCGTCACTGTACTCAAAGATCCCGTAATTTCTCTGCACTCATCGATGAGAATCGTTACAAGTCCCCGCCAACCATCTCTCCGTCTTATCCGCTGTTTCTTTGCTACGCGTACAGAAATTCAAGCAGAAATATACCATCAGGACCTAAAATGTCTCGTGACTCAATAGTATATTGCGTCGCAGCCATACTGAGGATTTGGTATCAATTCCTCGGTTTTGAGAAACTTTTGCTTTCTTCTTCTATCTCTCTCTGACTCTTCTCTCATTTCTTTTCATTCAGTTTTTTGACTTGATGCGAATATCGCGAAAAATTTGACTGCCCTTCTACTTTTTAGATACCCTGTATATTAAACCTTCTACAACCTATATAAAATTGCATTTAAACTTCGATTTTAATAGAACACGAATACTTTAAAATCTTTTCACTTGTCCCAGTTTGAAATTTCATTTTTGGTTACATAAATCTAACCTAATATTTTAATCTAACTGCAATACTCCTAGTGTATTAGATATTATCCTCGTATAGCTGATGCTGCATCGAATAAATTCCCGTAGGTGGTCGTGTCTGATCCATGGGCCTATTTATATCGTTACAACGCTTTCTTGTTGATGCTTCCTTTCTCCTCCCCTCTCTTTTTTTTTCTTCTACTCTTCTAGAAAATGCTTACTCTGCAATTATGGTGATAGAAAATTCTGTAAAGGAGGTGTCTCGCCATAGCTATACACATACTACTTGAAATAAATGAGTTTAATAATAAAACATTTTTGAAATCTTTCTTTGTCAATTTCTGAAGCAACCACAACTTTAGAGAATATGATTTTATAATTGATAATACTGAACTTGTTTACAAGATTCGCTTATAGCAAGAATACTAAAATTATCTGCAATTCGAGTTATTAATAAAATTGAAAATTAATTATTTAAAATCAAAATTCGTTGTTTTAGTAATGGGTCATCGCAGTTTACTATTTCTCCCTGATATTTCTCTAAAAACGGTTTGTATTCTTTAAAGTACCCGACGTAAACTATTACTTCACGAGGTTTTTCCATAATGACGTGTTTTTTCGTAGCGAGGGACATTGGTATATACATGTGCGGATTTGTGAACACGATTTCTATGTTACTTTACCGGTAGAAGATTGTGAATATCGAAGCTATTTCCGATTGAAAAGTAGCGTACATATACTATTATATTCATTATTTTGTTGGAAAGTTATTGCCTTTTGAGGTCATTCCCTGCGTGATTTTGCCCTCCTTGCTTCTTGGTACTGCGAGATCGTTCGTCAGACGTTTCTCTGCTTGCTGTTCTTCTCATTTTTATGTTGCGCTGAATGTTCTCTAGTGGTAGCAGATTTTTTTCTCTCTCATTGAAGTATCCCATAAATTATACTTGCTTTTTTTATCAATAATTATACCTATTAAGAAATCTGATCGTGAACAATTTTCATGTTCAAAATGGAAACATATTGCTTTCAAACACTAGACATCTGACAACCATACTGTTTTTCATGCTATAACGCGACTTCTGTAAAATAAAACAAGTACGTGATGCGAAAGGAACAGGCTATTTAGTTGAATTAATGGATATATTTAAAACAACAACTCTTGAAATATCCCTTTTTTCAATTAATTTCACCCAGAGCCAACTGTATTTTTTTAGTTCTTTCAGCCAATTATATTTAGGGTATGATCTATAATATTTTTTGTAGAATATTATTCTTCATTGTCATTGTCATGATTAATCTGCCTCAGTAACTTCTTTCACTCAAACCAATTTCAAAGAAGATACGATTACCTCAAGTCGCGTTCTACAGAATGCTCCTTTGTGTCGATTATTAAAAAGAAACAGATAATGTTTTGTTGAGACAAACTTTTTACGTAAATGTAAAAACTTTCTATTTTTTCCCATCGCTTCTATAAATGTTATTCCTTAACGTTTCAAAAAATGTCTGTTGCGTTTTCAGAATTATCAAGATAGTTGTTACCATCAAAAGCCACTGAAGGAGCAGAGAGTAGAAGAGAGGTTCGAGAAGTATTTAAATTCAATCGAACATATCGTTTATTACGGAGATAGCCTCACGAGTCTCACATATAAATTTCTTTTTTAAGTAAAGCAAAGATGATTTTTTTATCAATTCTCATATAATAATAATAAATTTCAATAAATTGTAAAACGTATGTAATATGATAATAAATGACAAGTACTCGGTACAAATTTTTTCCGGTACATTCGATAAGACAAGGAATTTACTTGGAAAAACATTTTTTACATTAAAGGAGAAGAATTTAATAGCGTCTGTGTTTATAATTTTGACAGATAATCGAAATATTTAGAATTATTTTTCGGGTCTGGTATTATTGGTAATTAAATTATGGAATCAAACAGGAATCGAGACGATCATAAGAATGTTAATTTGATTTCAACTTGATATTTCTATTTTATGGACTTTTGATGATTTGATGACTGCAATCATCCACGAAAAGGAAATAGTTTAGTTTTTTTTTTCGATAAAACTAGTGAACTAATTTATTTTTCATTTATGGATTAATTTCATTTTGAGCTGCGCATCATTTCATTAAATTATGTATATTTTATATTTCTTTCAAATCAGTATTTAGCATAGATATTTCAATCCTTTTGTTACTATTCAGTTTGATACGGTATTACACATGCTCGTAGTTTCCTACGCTCAGAATTAAAGTGGTGTCAATTCATATTTTGGTAGATCACTCATGCTGGTGATTCTGATTTATTTTGCTTGCAGTGTTTGCATTCGATGTTTGACTCAATGTTTAAGCATCATCTGGATTATTTAAATGATAAAATTTGGTAAATTGTAAGGTGTATTATCAGAAGTTAGTGTCCGACCATTCAATTGTTAACATAAAATTACATATTTTTTTAGTTATGAGAAATAAAAACTAAATTTTAAATTAAATTTCATTTTAGCTATATTATTTATGTAGACGAGGGAAAATATATAGCATCTTGAACTTAGAGTTTATAATATTTATTAATTAGGTATTCGATATTTTTATTCTGACCAAGTAAAAGTTTTGTTTTTCTCGGTTATAAATTTTGCCTACCGTATGATTGCAGCACATTGCATTTTATTTGGGTTATATTTGTTAATAAATCTTATTATCGAGAATTCGTTATCAATTTTTCATGTATTTAAATTCCTGAAATTGTCGTAGGTCAAGAAATTACCCAACTATAAAATTTCTATATCATTTGAAAAATTGTAAATTTAATTGTTTCTATAAATAAATACCCGTAACAGCCATATAGGGTACTGGTGTAGATAAATGCCGAAGCGAAAAAATATAGAGTTGAATAAAATCATTCAATTTTCATTATAATTTACAATCAGTCTGAATCATTTAATTGAATAAGTGGATATAAATATTATAAGGAAAATCAGCAATTGATTTATATTCAAACAATATTCATCATATTATTATGCAACGTTATAAAGAGTGTATGTGAATCATTTTTAATCTTTTGCCTGATTGACCAAAGAGGTTTTTTTTTTTGTGAACAATTTCGTTCTATAGGATTTTATTGTGTTTAATGGTTTTGTTAAATATATTTAAATGATATCTATTTTATAACATAATAATGTCATTGTTTATCATCATGTTTTGAACTATTTCGATTTATATAAAAATCCAAAGTCATCACCACATGACATTTACTCGCTTTGATTTTACAGTAACAATGAGATGGATATATTTCAATGGTAGTAGTGCTATATTACTCATCGTTAAGAATCTAAATAAATATGCAGATTATGGCATATGAAATCTCAGTTAAAACGTTTTGATAAAACGTATAATAGGGTGAAGTAAAGCAATTAAAAGATGAATCATCCATCATACGATGTCAAACTAAAGACCACTTATAAGTTGATTCTTGATTATTCAAAAACCAATTTTATTGTCTCATTGTTTTACTTACATGTATTATTTAAAAGTATTTGGTATAATCTGTTAACAAAAAAAAACATCAACTGCTAATATTAAGTTCAAAATGAGTATTAAACATAATAAGTTTAATTTTGGTGACTCTTTATTAGTTATACGTTCAAAAGTATTTTATCTGTACATTATTTTAGTCATGCTATGATAATGTGCAAAAGGAATCCGACGATTTACTTATGAAAAGATGCATTTAAGCACTAACAATGTTTCATTTAATTACAACACTTGATTGTTATACATGACTCGTAATTAAGTGTGTTTCATGGTATTTATATAAATGATTTAGAACATAAAGTGAGTAGTCACAAATTGACTAATCATATCATTATTTGTTAACAAATTCATTTAATGAAATATAAATTATCAACTAAGCATCAAGTTGCAAACCATAGTATTCATTGTCATCATCATTCAACATCTTCGTATATTTTAGAAATATCAAACATTAAAATTTAAATAAATATTTTAGTATTTTTATCTTTTGTTGCTGCGTTATTTATTACTCCACCTCTAATAACGAAGATTTTAGATTTTATAAGACCACTTGAAAACCCTCGTCCACATTTCTTTTGCGTAAGATTTCAATTTATTTTTTTCCAAAATCATGAATATATAATGAACCTTCTATATAACACCGTTGGAATAACTGTGGGAGTTTTATTTATTTTCATGGAAAGCAGTAGCCTAATGCTCAGCATTTATCACTCCTGTGCTAAATTTGTTCTTATTATGTAAGCAATATAATATTAAAGTTGTAGCTGAATGTATTCTTAGACTTATAATTTTCTGTATTTGTTATAGAATAAAATTTGATAGACTAAATCAAGTTGAAAAATATCCAAATAATAAAACTATTGCTATGTTACTTCGTTCATGTATCATTTCTCATATTGATGTTTTAACGTGAGTAAGACTTTGTATAAATAATTTAACATACATTTTCATTATGACTTACGATAAGTGTTTAACCCAGTTTTTAATAACTAATATTAATTTATTATTACCTTGTAAAAATAATTTTTTTTTCATCAGTGATTCTAAAATTATTGATTAAAAAGAGTAAACAAGGAATTTATTTACAATTTCTTAAATATAATATAATAAAATGATTGTTCGGGATCTGTATGGCAGATTTTTTCATTTCTATCGGTATACGATTCCCCGTTTTACCGCTCCTTAAATCGAGTCCCCGCTCCGCACTATGACAGACTACGCACCTGAACTGCGCAATTGCTTTACTCGAATTCGAGTACATGCCTGCTGTCTCAGGCTGTATCATCAAATTCAGTGCCAGTGTTGGCCTCCGCCACACCGGAGGTATTTTTCTCGCTGCCCTCAAAGTGACGCCTATTCGCTTCAAGGCGAATATATTTGGCTACATAAGCCAATTTTGAGTTTTCACGCTCTCATGTACACAGTACAATTTGAGTAGGCAATTTTCACAGCCTTTTTTAACCCACCTTCATTCTCTACATTCGTGGTTTACCTTTCTTTTTTTCCTTTCTAGGCTTGAGATTTGCCTGGCTTGACCGGAAAACTCGCCTTTATTGCAACACCATGGGTCTTGCAGCGGCCACTGTTTCTAATCCTATCGTTTAACGAAGAAAGGGTTAATTTTATTTTATTGATTACTTCAATCATTTTATTTATACTTGTGTAGTCTGCCGTGGAAGCAACTCTCTGGCTTGTATCATTTGCACGTGGTTGAGGTATTGTTAATACACGACCTCCCATGACCGTTAATAATTTAAACATTTGAAATTAAAATTAAATTCGAACAATTAGCGTGTTTATTTTGATTTAAGCTGTCTTTGTTTGCTGTACCCGTCAGATATCAGTGCTTCTCAAGCTCATAGACTGAATTCAAATTTAATATAATTTGGAGCATTTTCCTCCGCTTTCTTTTATTGACATCGTTATCTGTTATCAGCGCATCAGCTGATTCTAATTTCGGAATTTCGTGTCCAATTATTTTTGACATTTGTATACGTCTTTGTGTTTCGTGTCGAAAGACGAATTGTGCTATATTTCTATTATTCTGATTTCCGTCATTTTTGAAATTGTTTATGGTTATAAACAATTTTTTCGACTAAAATTTTTAATATTAAATTATTATTGATCCTTCGAATTTTATTGCGCTCCGCAAAATAATTAAACATCCTTTTTTTGGATTAAATGAACTTTATTTAAACAAAATAAATTAATAATCCATATGAATTATTACTGTTGCTGTTTAATATTGAACCTTTGTGTAAAATCAAACAATTGATTTATACAGGGTGTCCCAAAAGTCCCGGAACGGTTAAATATCTCGCGAAATATACATCGAATCAAAAAAACAAAAAATACGTGTTTCACCTTTTCGAAAAAGCTATTTGACAATACCACACTTGATCCCCCCACCCCCACCCCTGGGGGTGGGGGTGGGACAACTTTTGAATCTTAAATGGGAACCCCCATTTTTTATTGCAGATTTGGATTCTTCATGAAAAAATAAGTAACTTTTATTCGGGACATTTTTTTCGGATTCTTGATAGATGGCGCGATAATCGGAAAAAACGATTTATCCTGATACC
>JABFQD010001303.1:0-18891 GCA_022817045.1 Psix sp. ZL-2020 | reverse complement strand
AGTCAAATTTGGTATCATCGGATGTCCCCCGTCGAGACGAACAATTTTTATTACCCACTTTTTTTGATCGGATTTGTAGTTTTCGAGATATTTAGTTGTCTCAAGATAAAAAACTCACCCTGTATATATGGTTAGTTCGCAATCCATTCTCCGTAAGGATAGCGAACCAGCCATAATACGAAGGGATCCTCGCTTGCAGGAACTGTTAGGAAATTAGCTGCTTGATTGAAACCAATCGCACTGTCCACGCCGCTACTGACTTTTAGCACCTGCGCTGCGAAGTCTACTGCGTCGAAGTATTTGTCATTAGATTCGTTGCAGTGTTCCCTGTTCGCATCACAACATACATCGAAATGGCGAGTCGGCCGTTCGGATATGATTTGATTGTCATTATCGAAGAATATGATTAAGGTAATCATCTTACTGGAGCTGGTCATGGGTCATCTAACACTTTTCTATATGGTTACTACTCGATTGGTACGGCTCAGCTATCATAGCTCCTTCTCAACGAAGTCAGCGAAAACTTTGTCAAAGAGATTAAGTTAACGCCACCAACATTCACATGCAGCTGCTTCAATGGAATTATTACTCTGAAACGAAAGTCCTAGCTTGCAAGGACAAAATTTCGTGCTTGTGGGTGAATTTTAATCATCCACTGTGGTTTAAACTTACACTCTTCTACAATGACAGGCGGCTGGTCCACCTACATAAAAGAATTGTCACGTGTGGAATGCATCAGGTTATTAAAAACAGAAATAATTCTCATAGGCAAAGCAACCATAGACGAGGTCCCTAGATTTGTGCTCATGGATCATGGAATAAAATAATAGTTCAGATTGACATTGCCATATCTGTTATTGACTTTTAAGATACTCAATACCGTTGACTTGATATAGTTGAGATTCTTAATACCAATAATTAACTCACCCTGTCTCGTGATACTTACCCTGTGCATACAGGTCACTGCATAGACTATACCAGTACCAGTATATTTCGAGAAATCCCGCCCAATTGATACATGTCACTACAATAGTTACGTAGTTCTGTACGAAGTGTCAGGAACCACAATAGTGTCAGAAAACTCCACTTTATCTGTAATACCAGCTACTATAGAAGATAAAACTTTCACCTTTTAAACTTGAGTGCCAAGTTTTAAGGAAAACTATGGACTTGACTACCCTGAACCCACAGCTCTTCGTGATGAACTACATGATAGAGCAAGGAAACTCATTAATTGTAGCTAGAAATACCACTACCATAATAAAATGTGTCGAAGCTACGATTGCGCCATCCGGCCATTGCAACAAAAAAGTACTAGGGCTGTTGGGTGAAAAGAGATACTTTTTTACTTCTCGAATGAGAATATCGCGGTGCCGTAAATCAAAGTCACTTGCAACCCTGTTATGCAGCCCACGTCTTACATTCATGAGCAATAGTACAAATTTTACTTTGAAACTCGTGATAGCCACCAAGACTCGATAATTCAAATTCCACCACACTTGGAAATATAAACCCACAGTTAGTCTCACAAAAGCCTGACTGTATGCAAAAGAACAGCAGGGATTATAAGATTACGTCATGCAGCCCAGCGAGGAAGCTATCGTCCTGACATTTAGACTTAAGTGACAATCGGACAGAGAATCCTGATGAAAGGTCTGAAATTTTTTGAGCTGCTCGACGAGGATACCTTGACCAAGATAGTTGAATCAGCCTGGGGCCGAATGTGGAACTTTGTGAACGGATTTGAGATTACCGCCGCCAAATTACTAGGACTATATTTTATATTGATAGCACTGAAATATGCTGTAGACACACTTAATTATGAGATTAAATTCTATTAGTTATATGGGTTTTTTTCCGTCTGTTTGAGTACCTTCTGGGATTCGGTTAGTTCCCTCCTGGTGCAGTTAGCGTCTCCCACCATACGTTCGAGATCAAACAAAATTGAGCACTGTAGTAATGTTTGAATCGCTCCAAGCGCAACTAACTTCCACATGTTATTTCGAGTTGTCACCCAAGATATCTGGAAACTAATTACAATTCTGTACGTCGCTTGTCTAATGGGGAAAGGAAGGAGCTGTCCATATTAACGGACATTCTCACGCTTAGGTTTTGCATTTTTGTAGCGAAATTTGGGTGTTCGACGATAAAGCACAAGATACTGAGTTTGCGCTCCCCACAGTTTTACCGTGAGAAGCCGCAAACTGCTCGCCTTGCTTTTTGATAAAAATCGTATCTATTTGCATACAATAAATTCTTTACATATTTTAATTGTAAATCTAAATTGACATACTTAATTTACACTCTTACGTAATCGCTGTAAAAGTACACGGACTTAGTGCTCCTAATAAATTAAGTTTTCGGGAAAGCATCAATTGGTTTTCATTGTTAACACATACTCGACCTCCCGTAGTTGTGCGGACATCTCATAGTTTTTGCACCTCAATAACGTTTTCATAGGATCTTTAATCTAATATTCTAAAAATTAGTCTGTCAAGCGTATATTAAAAATCATTCCGGAAATTCAAGTGCTAAATTTCGTGATCAAACTAAAATCATACACGTAGGTTTCCCTAATCAGTCGACGTAACAAAGTTTTTTTTAGTCTAACAAATTAAATTTAACGTTAATAGTTTGAAAATTATACAAGATACATTTTTAGAGACTAAAAAGGGAAAAAATTGTTTTTATAACTTACTGAAGTTTTATTTGATAAATAAATAAAATATAATGAAGACAATAAACAAGAAACTTTATGTCAATTTAAAAAAATTAATACGCATGATACAGATTGCAAAAGAAAAATAATTCATCTTATAAAAGTAATGGAAAACAGGAGATTGTCTTCATTCATTCGTTTTACCTAAGCACTGAAACATTGAAAATATATTTTTTTAACTTTTTTCAACTTTTGAAGAAATTAATAATTGAAACTATTCCCTACACTTTTTTAATTGTTTGATATGATTTAGAAAATTTTCTTGGTGCATATAATTTAAAAAAAAAATAAAAAGAAAAATTCAATCATTTTTGTGCAGTCTACCCTTCAATATAAGGATTTTTGCAATATTTATTTAAGACTTCATTCTAAAGAAATCTTGTATGACTTTATCCTTTTGAACACAAATTTCTTGAAGTAGTTTTTACAAGAAATTACATTCTAAAAAAGTATTGGTAAATATACACTTTGACTCTTCTTCCCCCTTACACATGGGTTGAAATTACCTGTTCTAAGGGTCTCTTGACCCGCTGAACACGAATCTGATGTCAGATTGTTGCGCTCTCTAACCGTTTTCGAGATATTCACAAATTGGGGTCCAAATGACGCCGTATGATCATGCTCTATTAACGCAGTGAATCATTGATGTAAGATTGTTGTAAGCTCAATTTATTATTGTAAAGTATGGTTTGTGATTTCCTTGGTTGTTCGTAGTCCCTACGTAGATAATGAATTGACGCGACCTCACTCCAGCGGTATATATTTACCAATATATATACCGCTCCAAATTACATATTTACTAAAATATTTTTTATATGAAATTTCCACCTTAATATAGTAAACTTGAAATTCTTTAATATAATGTGTGAAATATTCACTTACTTCTGAAGAAGTTTGCATTGATAGAGGTATTACTTTTCCAGCTGTTAAATGGTATGGTACTGTAGTAACTAAATGTATTCTTATTAAAACATTTACATATTTTTTTGGAATTTGATACCATGGACATTCATAAGAAGCGATGCCTAAACTTTTAATCTGAAATAATTTCGCCGTGTTTATTATATAAGAATACAGAATAATTTTTCAAAAAATGATAACAGTTCGTCTTAAAAAAGTTAAATGAGCAAAATTCTCAATCATCAGAATACCATTATTAAATTTTAGCATATGTATTGAGCAAATTTAAAACAATGATCAACTTTCTTTCATATCCAAAGCTTTCATTTTAAATAGTTTTTTGTAAGTATTAGATTTAAATTATGATTAGTTTAATTTATCATTGTTATTAATTAGAAAATTTGTATGTCTTTAATCTAAATCTTAACTATTCTAAAATTTATTTCTATTATTGCAACTTTTAACTTTCCCGAAAAATGTTTTTCTGATCGATAAATTTGCTAACTCGTAAGGAACGAAAAATTATTTTAAAGCAACGAATTTAGTAACAGTTTTTCACGGAAAATTATACTTTCGATTTAAAATAAAAAAGAAAGTATTAATTCCTTTGGAGTTACATGTTTCCAAGATATAAAGCTAAACATAATGCATACAAAGCCTGCCGAGGCCAAAAGCTGCAATTATATATTAATCTTATAAAAGTAAGCTCTGTATTGATCATAATAAAAAAATCAGCAGGTCAGAATTGGCTAAGTAGATGGTAATAAAACATTATATAATTTTAACAAATAAACTTATGGTAGGATATCATATAATCACAATAATTAATATAAAAAACGCTGAAAAATGAAAGAACTGCAATGATATCTAAAAGACATAATTTCAACAATGGGAACGAATTTTTATATTTTTTACGAATTTCGGGCTTATTATTGCAGTATGTTGCTTGGGAAGATATTTATTTTTATTTTTTTTTTAAAAAATTCTTACTACTAATAAATATTTGTGTAATTAGTTATAGATCGTTAAAATGTTCACTTCTTACACATTAATTAGAATTTACATTTAAATGTAATCATCAATCATTGTTCTCGTTTATATATATATTGAATATCTACTTGGATTAGTTGAAAATAAAATATGCGTTTCCTATAGTAACCATAAAGACTAACATATATTTTATTTTCTTATTAATCTTTACATTAGATTTTTAATCGTGCACATAAAATTCTTTATTGTCGTGTTTTTTTCTATTAGAGTTTAATGAAATATATTTATTTCTTGAAATTATTCTGTCAAGCATTGTAGAGATTAGATGTTTTATAAAGATTTAAAGAAAAGATTAGATTTCCATAAACGTAAGATTTATTCCGACAGGGTCTTGCCTCCTTCTTTGATAATTTATCTTTTTCTAGAAAAAAATAAGAAATTCTCCGAAATATTTGATTGGCCGTATCCGGTTAGGTTGATTTTAAGAGGAATAACTGTTTTGTCACAGACAAGGTTCCATTTTAAATATACGACCGCTGAGTAACATTCTTGGGAGTGAGAAAATTAATCGTGAGTTAAACATAAAATTGATCGTGTTTGTCTCCTGCAACGTGGCATTTAATTGCACGTTACAGGTCGCACTGAACCTGCTCAAACCTGGTAGAATGTTTACAATTGCTCGGGCTTAAAAGGACTCATCTAATTAGATATTATGATTATGTATATTTGATTTGATATTTATGAATTCGCTTGAAAAAGAATGACATGAAATGTCAACAAAGAGTAATGTAGCCGAATAGATATGTCAAATGATTATAGCTTAAATGAATTAAATTATTGTATTGCATTTTTAAGTTATAACTCGTCGAGAGGAAGACCTCTAGTCTTCAGGCAATAGGAATCCTAAGGTAACAACAACTAACATAACCTCCATCAGCGAGCCAAGAACCTCACCGAAATCATATCAGTGAAGATGAGCGAAGATGAGCTAAATGGAACTTCTGCCCAGCATTTCACCCATCGCAGTCAAATAAAATGCACCAACGGCGAAAAGATAAAGATTTGTCTGGAGCTGTGATGCAGCCGACATCGAAGACCGTGGCAACCCATGATAAAGAGGGCGCCAATGAGCATTTTCATGCTCAACTTTGTCTATTGCTCAAGAATGAAGAGTTAGTCATCTCGAGCCCGAGCGAGATAAGACAAAAGATGGAAGCATTTGAAAATTTTCTACGTGACCAACAAATTCTGCTCCAAGAGAGGAACGATTTGGTAGCTAAGGTGGCCGAACTTCGTGGCGGTGAGTCCTCTTGAGTATCCGAGGTAGGAAATATAGCCGAATTGCTTGTTTATAGATTTTGATATAGAATAAGAAAAATGAGGTAGCCATATAGTTTAGAGCCCGAGATTAAGCTTAATTTCGTTTGATTTCATGAATTTATTTTTAATGACTCTGAATTTATTTACCTTAAGTTGACTTTTGTATTTTTATGATTTTCTGATGGAGAAATATTTTCAGGATTCCATGAAATATATTTCATTGAATATTTATATCATATTTTCAGGTGCAATTAAATAAGATTCACGTTTCAATCTTTACATCACGCTTCTGAGAACAATAAAATGTTTATTACGACGACGATGTCTAACGGCTAATTGACGTATGCTTTACTAACATACTTTGGGCTTGTAAGATTGATGACAAGAATTTAAATGAGTTGAGCATGGTCGACTTCTGCTGTGTCCAAATTTTTGACGTTTGTAAATAAGATTTTGTCTTCTTCAGATAATGCTCTCTAGATGTATTTTCAAAAGAGATAATGATTACGGAACTGTTTCTCACATTACTGTTCTTGAAACTAAAATACTGTGAGTAGGTAATCTATTCTAATGTTTTTGTTACACGTGTTAGCTTTCTCTAATTAGCTTGCTGTAATGTTGTTGTGAGAGACAAGGAAAACTCACACGAAGCTGATAGTATAAGTAAATAGTAAACTAATACCGATACATATAATATACTATAAAAACTTGTATATCATTAACTTTGATATAAAAGTTTATTTTTGAGTTTTCATTTAAACCATTGACATTAATATGATATTAAGAATTACGATCGAAACTGAGGTTAAACAAATAAATAATCTTAAGATTAAATTTCCGTTCAAATAATTATGACTGGCGATAAAACTTTTTTCTGCGGGACCCAGATCTTTCTATCTAGATACTTACTACTTCATATTTAATAAATTTTTCAAGTCTACAGTTATGTCATAAATTTAAAATGTCATTTTAAAAACATAAAAAGTATTCGAAAAGTTCAATTACGTAAAATGTAATTATGCAATTGGTTTCACAATCATCGAAACGCATGTTAAAGTCATAAAAATGTTTCCGTGAAACTGTACTAAAAATATTACTTCAATAAAATTAATAAAAGTTTACTTTTTGCGTTAATTCCTCTCCGATGTAACATAAAATTACAAAATTAAACGACGTGATAAATAATGTGAATACATTTCTGCCTATGTTCCCTAATGATAATGGTTCCTATAAACGAAATAATTAAATCTCATAAATTTGCAAATTATAGTATATTAAATAATAATATAAGAGCCAAGTTCATAAAAAACTTAGGTTTAGGTTAGCACTGAGGTTTATTCTTAATTATAGTTTTCATTATAATGAAAGATCGATAAAGGAATACCACTGATAAGTGCGCAAAGGGGGTAGAACATACAGTGAGATTTCACCTTAATATCGTGTGACCGGTGTTACTTGATCCCCGGAACTGCCAAAATCAGCTGTTCGCGACCGGAGCTGATGTGAAGTTTCAACATAATTCTTTTTAAAATAAATAATACAAATTTTTGACTGTTATATTGTATAACAAGTAATTAAATGTTGTATCGTTATGCTACTAAACGAATGATTTTAAATGCGTGTTTTGATGTTTGCGATTAGGTAAATTTTGTCTGATAAAAATGTTTTTGGTAATGTGTGTGTGTCGATTATATTGATTATTGAAAACTTAAATAAAGGATTCGACAAAGTTAGTCGATGCTTTTATACAAAATTAGGGTCATTGCTCATACCAATTATATTAAAATTAATCTTATATCGTCAATGGCAGTAAGGAGAGTAGATATCATAATTAAACTTTCTCGAATTATAATTAAGGTGAAGAAGGTTACAATTTTATTTTAATTTCTGAATTAAAAAGCTATTTCAGATCAAAACTAAAAACACAAGATGAATATCATTATTGAAATTTCATTCTAGAGGATCTTATAAGGTTTTAATTTATTGTAACTTCGCATTCCATGAATAGATGTAGATATTATTACAATACAAATTAAGTTGACTAATAGTTTCAAATATAAAATTATGCAGAAGTAAGTGAATTGAATTAAGAATAACACGAAATGTAGACTTAACATTTTAAGAAAAAAACAGTTTTTACTTAAACTACACTTATTTCATATTTGGATCCTAATAGTAATTATACTACCAAAAGTAAATTTATTTTCGTTGTGTTTGATCGAATTATGCCCTTTGACTTATATTTGTAAAGTAAGTTTATTCTTGAAATATATATATAGAAATAAAGATGGTTTCGAATGAAAACAAATATAACGTACTTTACTGTGATGAAATAGAGCACGTAAGTTAAGAGCATTTAGATCTTGACGTGTTAAACGATGCTACGAGATACAAGCCTTACAATTTTAAATTGAGAACTTTAAGTGAGCTAGAAGTTAGAAGGAGGCTTGCCTTCAAATCCTAAGTCTTTCATTTCTCAATGATTATTAGGAAAATGAGTGAATTAAAAGAAAAATTATGCTAATAAAGAATCATAATTTGCATATGATTTAATAGGAAAGTACTAAATAATTTAATTTTATTTAACTTTTGCTTCCAGTATTATTATAATTTTAAGAGATTTCATTGTTCAAAAAACATTCAAATTAACTAATTTAGACATTTGTTTCGAAGAATTACATTCAGTTGATTATTTCTGAATTTTTATCGTATTTTATTGTGTTTTATTTAATTTTTTACTTATTGCTTCACAACGTTTATGATTCGGAGCCGATATGACTATTTCAAACGACATAACTATAATTTTAAATTGTTATACATTTAAGCGATTCAACTGAATCTGATTGCAACTTGAATTGATTGCTATTTCGCAAATATATTTTTTAAAATTATATTTATCCAGGATCATTTTTTGTTGGAATTAATAGTTAGCATAATATCATAATCTTAATTTAGTATAATTAAGTAATCTAGTCTTTGAGATTTATTTTGAAGTCGATAGACTTTTACGTAATTTTTAAAAAATTCATAATTTGTAGGAATTATTGACTGAAAATATCTATTTTGATTATTATTAAAAGCTTTAAGCTTCTGTAGCACTTAATGTCGAAGTTTCAGCAATGTCATCAATGGCTGATGAATTCGTTGGATTGCTGGGAAAAATTCATAAATTTCGGTGAATTCGCCGAAAAAATATAAAATTTTATAAATAAAAAAGTTTAACTTTATCTTTTCGTTAACAGCCAGTTCGGTGTTTCAGAAATTCACATAGGGTTTAAATGATATTCTTACTGTTTTTGATTCGCACTTTCCCACTTCCGTCGTTGTCTGTTAAGGGAACTTTAATAGATTGATTTTCACCCATAAGATACGTCTTCTTCAGCTTCTTCAAAGGGATTTCGCCTGATAATTTTTTTCACCATCATACTCTTTAAAACCAACTCCAAAAACTGGAACTGCAGTTCGATCGCTGTTTGTTACTTAGATTGTTGTTACACTTTGATGAAATTTTTGGTACACGTTGAATATTTGATGATTTTTTCGGGAGTACATCGTAACGCAGCACATATTTTTACTAACGTTATTTAGTCGTCAAACGCCTCGTGAGCTGCTTCTTCTTTCTACCCTGGCGCGTATATTGTATACACCATCACTCTTAAATATCTTGAGACTGTCTGTGAATGTGTCATTGACATTGCATTATGCCCGATCGAAATTACTGGAGCTGCAAGTACTAACAGATAAAAAATAAATTCGTGCAAAACGGTGCTTAAGTAAGTCGGGAAAATCGGACTTCCATGCAGTTTCATTTGATCGCCTTCCATACTAAGACCAGTAACCTCCTAGATTCGAAGGGGGACGCCATTGACGGGGTAACGTACATGAAGAAAGTATCATAGCCGGGATCCGAGCTTTTCGCTATAATTTAAAAGATCTCGGATTTTTTCGGCAATTTATTAATTTATTTCGATGTCAACAAATACAATCCGATTCTCAGCAAATATAGGGGGACTTGCGACATCATAAGGTTCTTGGAAATCATGAGCAGTCTGAAACAACGCTACGTCTGACATGTAAATCCCTCACCCGCCCCCCCCCCCTATTCCTGCCGTGTTCCGTGCGTCTCTGCCTTTTTTTTTCGTTTAAGCTGAACGTGGCGCGATTTGTAACGAACTTTATTTTTCAATTCTCGTACACGTTGACGTCAGTAGTATTTTTTTTGTTGCAATCTATTCGTGTGGGATCCTGGTGATATTTTCAATCGGTGGAACTCTTTAGGTAAGTACGACGTGCCGACGTTCATTTTTGCTGCAACTCGATAATGGTGGCTAGATGTTTCTCCAAAAAAACTGCTTCTTGGGCATTTCTTGGCGATGATGTGGTTAAAGTTTTCATTCACATGTATACTTCTACCTGGTACTAAGCCACCTGCATTCGATGCAAACCTATCGAAAAGGGCCGTTAAATCTCTGCGACAGTCTTTCCAGACAGATTTTGACCTCTCGGCAAGCCTTGGTGTTTATAATTATTTGGATCTTTTGCGAATTGACACCATGAATCACAATCATCGTGCTGGCCGAAAGCGTGTGTGACGAAGTTTCGAATTACTTTTTCTGTTCTAGCAACGTCGTTAATGTTTTGTGCTACGGCATACGGATAGCACTTTTTCATGTAGACGGCTACATTTGAAACACCAAATTGTTCAAAATTTTCACAGCATGATTCCTGTTGAGCCATTTTTCCACAGGGTGCGAACAATTGACACGAACTCTGTAAATTCCTGTACTATCTCCATCCCCAATGAATGTGTCTCGCCCGGTTGATTGCGTGCTATACCCCATGGCATAACTCGCGACAATGCCAACGAGATAGTCGTCGTTATCGGTCGAAGGCAATGGATCTCTTCTACAAAAGAACTAATCAAACAAAATTATATATGACTGAAAATAACATACTTGTTTCAGGGTAATATTTTTTTATTTTTAACAATAGAAGAGCCGTATATAAAGTTCGAAACAAAGATTGCTGTACCGTAATTATCTAGTAACATCTAGTTATATTTTGGTAACATTTTAATAGAATTAATATCTAGTCATTATCGATACATATAAATAAAGTTAAAAAATTAAATAAAAATTTCAACATGAAAATAATAAAAATGTATATAAATACCTTCATTATTAAACAATTAAAATTGATAATTCTAAAAATAAAATGATGATATAAATTTTCATAATGATTCGAATGTCAAATGAGATACTTACACCATTAATTTTTCTTATTAGATTGATAGAAAAATGTTTGATTTCGATTCATTGACCATAACAATATGATATAAATAGTTATATCAGGTTATATAGGTTTTGCTGCATCTATTGTCGCATTGAACTACTCACTTCAAACGCAAAATAAGTACTCGCTCTTCACGCAAAGTTTCCACACATCTTTCTTTCGCCATCTCGTAACTGGACCAACATCTAATTCGGTGCATTCTAATAAATTATTCGAAACTGACGGAAAGTTAATAGCGGACAGAAGAGTGTTTAGCTGACAAGGCCCAATACCCGCATCGATGATGCCGGTTGAATGAAAAAAAAAACGTTAAACATAAATATTCATTTATTGAACAAATAAAAGATAAACAATCTTCACTGTTTTTACTAGTACCTGCAGACAGTTTCGCGTTGACTGTATGACGGTGTCTGTCAGAGTTGCCCCTGTGGTATGTGTTTGAAATGTGAATCGTGTAACGGATATTACACGACGGGCAACGAGTATAAAGAATCGAGGCTGCGCCAAAAATTTGCTCTTTTTCGATATCATAATCCTCGATTACAGGATTTTCACCACATTTGTTCATACATTTCTATTGTGTCTATTATTCTCGTACGTTCTAAGATACACTGACTCATGATATCCTTTTCTTTCTCTCTTTCTGTTGCTGCTTGTAAACTCTGATTTTCAGCTTCCTTCGATCCATTATAAAACTTTTTGGATACAAATCGCTCATTTTTTTGGTGATGCATCGCTGTGGCCAGCACGTTAATCGAACACCGGTTAAGAAAGGTTATGTTCATAGTTTGCGACGGCTCTATAACAAAGCAGTGTTGCCACACTTCCGAATATCACAATACACCACCACAGTTATACATATAACTTTTTATAAGTTAATGATAAATAAATCGATAAAATGTTCTTTTTCTTGCAAAAAATAAGAAAAAATTAATATAATTTTAATTTACAACTACATTTAATTTTTTCATGACTTTTTTTTTTAACCCTTGTTTTGACTTTGGGAGTCATGAATTTTCTACTTTAAATTACTCAGTTTGCTATTTCAGAATCATCAGATGTTCCCTTCAATTCAGTTTCTACAGGTCTGTCAATTGAAAATATTTTTATTTCTTTTGAATAGTTTTATTTAATTGCTGTTTTTATAATAGTAAAGAATAACATTAAATAAACTTTACATAGATACTCTGAGAAACGTTCATCAAATGCAACCAGTATATATTCATTCATTGCGAATTTAGTTACTTTTTGTTCCATTTGTATTCATTTTAACTATTAGTTTGTAATAATATCTTACATTAATAAAGAATTATGATAAAAACCGCTCAATAACCATACTGATTGATCATCTCGCTGTTACAAGGCACCTCACCAATTTCGTACAACTTACTCATAAGAGATTTAATAAGATGAAAGAATAAGAGGAGGCTGTTGACCAGGTAATATGTCTTACCCTACACATAAAAATCAACCATACTTTACCAAACAATCCATTTCTCAAAATATAGGCAGTTTTCTCATTAAAAGGAAAACAAGAGCAGTTATACTAACTTACTAAGCATCCCTGATCAGTTGCATCACGGCTCTTGAAGCACCAGCTACTTTACTGACCCCTGGCGGTAGCGGTTGACACTGCTCCGTAGGGGTAAAGTCGACATTATGCTGATGGAACGGTTAGTTTCTCAAAGGATTCCCAATGGTAGCGGTCGGATTCCGTCCCACTAACCTGGAAAAATCGCAGTGACAATCGAACACTGCTCCGCTATTGTTCTTCCCGTAGCCTCCCAGAGCGGGAGAGAGTCGTTATAAAAGTGACGTTATCAATATAGAGGGCCATTGTTTTTCAAGGTACTCAAACATAGAGGTCAGTGAGAACGGCGACACCTAAACCGAATTCGTTTAGGTAAACTAGAGAAAGCAAACAAAGCAGTCGACAAGGACCTTGCTACTATCGACAAGAAGCTAACCGTGCTGGAAGCAAAGACGTGCGGCTGCACGAGGAGCCCAAGGACCAACGGACTAAGGCACCAAAGCGAATTTCATCAATTCTGGCTTTGATCGTGCCCTAGCGGACTAAATCAAATGAAGACATCGACATCGAGCTTCGCCGATGCATTGACGAGGCATCGATATTTCCGCTTGCTGATGATCGATACCAAGAATGAGTTCAGTTAAGTCGTAAGCTATGCCTGGAGTTGTGTACCATCAACCTGAAAGTGAAAGCCGCGTGCCGCAAGCCGACTCGACTTGTCAATTAAAAAAATTTAAACTATTGCCAGCCTTAGAAATTGGCCCTTTTTAAGGCCAATACACAATTTTTCACTGAGAATATGAATTCATATGATTCCTAACCACAATGCCATCAAAATATAAATTAACCTGCAAATCGTGATTGTGGTAAAATTTCACATAAATGCGGGTACGTCCGTTGTTATTACTTCTTATTATTATTTTACAATCTTTTGTTTATTATTATTTTATTATTGTATTTTCATTATTACCATTGTTGTTATATGAAATATTGAAAATAATATAATGTGTGTTTCTTGAAGTATTTATTACAATATAATGCGTAATACCATAACAATACAACATACATAATCATAAAAGATGATAAATGAATTTGAAAGATTGTAACAATACAACAATGAACACATTTCCAAAAAATGTGAAGCAAAGAGACGCTTATTTCGTTTTAAATGTGGTAAACTGGACGTAAAAGTAGTGAATTGTCCAAAATGTTCGCAAAACAAGTCGCAGAAGACTCATTAAAGGTCGCTGGTTCTTTTAAACAGCAAAAGACCTTAGAAGAACTATCAGATGAAGAAATATTTGCTACTAAGTTGAAACAACGCTTATTCGTATAAGTAATGATGAAAAAAAAAATCAATGAAAGCATTATTAGATATAGGTCCATCGAGAACATTTATTATAAATAAAGGAAGAGAATTGTTAGAAAAACTCAACTGAGTTGTGGAAAAACCCTTATTGTTAAGTCACATTCATAAATGACTAAAAAGAAGAAATCCTTGGTGAGTTAGAGTTGACTGTTGAATTTTCAGCGAAAGAGAAAAAAATAGTGATAAGATTTTTAACGAATGAGATCATTGATTGCATTTTAGGAATGGATTCTATTAAATCATTCGTAATAACGTTAGATGTTAGTAATGATTCTTTTGGTATCGCAGCACGACCTAATGAAAAATTCAATTTCAGAATGCAAATAGTTGTTTAGTCATATCAAAATGTTCAGTAATAACCGAATTAAAAGAAGAACAAGCTTACTGGCTTTCAGAAACTTTAGCGACTGCTTTTAAAAACTTTCCGATGGATTTAGAATTAACCAGTTTAGTGGAACATAAAATTGATGTACAAGGACACGAACCACTAAAACAACGAGTTTTAGTAGTCGAGTCCAGTAGTTATGGTAAAAATATCTGATAAAATAAAGATTTTGCCTAGATCTGAGGTCTCAACAACAGATAAGTACCCTCTAATGTACATGAATGCGGCTTTGGAAAAGTTGAGTTCAGCGAAGTATATTTCAACTTCAGACCTCAAATAAGCCTATTTCCAAATACCTTTGAAAAAGGACATTGAAGAAATTACAGCATTTACCGTCCCAGGAAGAATGCTGTTTGGTTTGACAAACGTACTGGCTACGTTTCAATGGCTGTTAGATAAACTTATTAGACCGGAATTGGAAACAAACGTTTTTGCATATCTAGACGACTTGATTGTAATTAAGACCACATTTGAAGAATGTTTACATGAAAAAATTAGAAAAATCAGGCAAGTAAGCCTAACATGAAATACAGATGAATGGAAATTTCATTGTTCACAGGTAAAATATTCAGGATTTTTGGTAGACAAAGATGGAATGACAGTTGATGAAAAGAAGAACAAATCGATTTTAGAATATCCAACTCTAAAGAATGTATGCCAAATCAAACAATTTATAGGTAATGGTATAGGAAATTTATTGATAGATTTTCAGATTTGGCGGAGCCACTAATCAAACTGACCATGAAAGATACCACGTGGCAGTGGGGAAAGGAACAACAAAAACCAAGAAACACATTGAATATTGTTAAAGCTCTCGAAGATGATATTGTGAAACGGTGGGGTACACCGGAGGTATTATTGACAGATAATGGAACTGAATTTGTCAATAAGATTATGGATTCGATGGCACAGGCATATGGAGTAAAACTTTTCAGGACACCGCCTTATCATCCTCACGCGAATCCAGGGGAAAGAGTAAATGGAGTTCTGAAAACAATGATAATTGCATTTATTGATTCGGCTCATAGAGATTAGAATATTTACTTTAATGAATTTAGGTTTGCATATAATTCAGCTGTTCATTCTTCATTAAAATTAAGTCCAGCTATGTTAAATTTAGGTTGGTAAATCACTCCAAAAAACCGAACTGATGAGTCTGGAGATAGGAGGATTAGGACATTTCATCTTCTGATAGAGCTAATTGGTTGGATAGGATTTAGTTTGAAACCATCTGGATATAGAACATGAAACCCAGGCGAAAGCCTACAATCGGAAAAGAAGAGATATAAAGTTTAAGGTAGGAGATATGGTACATAAGTGAAATAAGGTTTCGTCATCTGCAAGTAAAAGTATCTCGAGAAAATTAAGAAAGAAGTATGAAGGTTCATTCCGGATTAATAAATTTGTATTACCTATTAAGGCCTTGTGGCTGAAATAGCCCACGGTCCTGGAGAACAACCCAAACTACCCTTGGCTGAAATATTTGGGATAGTCTGGCGGATTGTCCTTCATTAAAATAATTAGGATGATTAAGACGACTTTCTTTGTGCTGAAATAGCCAAGAATGTCCATACCTCTCAACACCCTGGTGTTGACTGGCTGAAAAAGCCGCCAACAATTCGCAGGGCATCGGAATCTACGTTCGTCACGGCCTGGCTGGAATAACCCGTCAAGTGGACACGACTCCAAGGAGAATCATGTGCTTCAAACTCCCTAGAGGTTGGAAATGAAATGATAACTATGCCAACTGTCATTTTTTTAGTCTCCGGCTTAAAAAAAAGCGTGCGTTTAGAAGTTGTCCTGAGCAAGAACCAAGTGAAAAATGATTGTTATTTTCTCTTCTTTTCTTCCAGTTTTATTATTTAAAACTCTCCATCCCTAAAAAAAGAAAAAGTTAGAAGCATTCTCAAGAGGACTGGAAAGTCGTCATCTCAGCAAATCCCGGCAGTTGGCGAGGTTTGAAAGTCGCAGGAGAAGCATCCAAGTAGGTTGCTTTCCCTTCTTTTTGTCTGAGTAATATTTTCATTGAGCGATGATCGTCAAAAGAGCATGAGGAAATAAAGCGAGTTTAGATTGGGAAGATAACACAGAAAGATTGGTAAAACAGAATAGCCAGGAGCACGGTAGCAAAGACATATCCGCCGTTAGTAAGACAGGTGTTATCCACATTCGGTGAAACAATCCTCCTATACAATATCGATAAAACTTAGAAAAATTGAAAAGTCTCTTTAAGAACTCTCACGCCTGTCAAATCGAAGTAAATATTTCGCGTAGCCTAACTATGTCTTTCTTAATGCTTAAAAGGGAGTAAAATGATTGAAGACCGTGTAATTTGGTGAATCTTTGGCAGATTTACCTCAGAAATGATTGGTTCATCTGTAAGCTCTCCAAAACCAACAAAAATTTTGCTTTCATTGAATAGAATTTTGTTTCAAACCTATTGATAAATATAACAAAAGTAAATGTTTCAAAAAATGTTTCATTTTATATTGTATACTATCCTACCGGGATAAAAAAAATAATTTGATAAATTAAATTAGATTCTGTTTGAGATAAATGAATAGACCTAAGTACCAAAGAAGTTACGCATAATTTACTTGTCACCACTTGGAAAATGACCTGCTGAATACGAATCTGATGGAAAATCGCGGCTCTTTCCCACAGTTTTCGAGATATTTAATACATTTGATTGCACGCTGAGCGCCGGAATGTGTCCTCGGGTCCTTTCTGGGGATCAAAAAACCCCTAGAAAGTGATATTTCACCCCATGTTGGCAGGTGAGGGAGGCTCAACTGAAGAATTACCGAAAAGTAAAATAATAGTTATTGTAAAATTAAGAAAATTCTTAATAATATTATTGTAACAACCTGAAACCGGACATATGATAGAAAAATTTAATCATGAAATAAAATAGTATTACAACTTTTTACGCATTTTTATATATTTTGCATATTATATTTTATAATAAGCAAATCGGTATTGTGATTGTTTATTTTTCATAGCAGTGGTTAAATAAAGACTAAATTGGATACTTATTTAAATTTCGACCAATATTAATTGTTTTGAAAAAAAATCATGGAGATCAAAATGGTAATTAAATTACTAACCAAGAAGCCATTTAATATTCTTAAACAAGAGAAAGCATAATAATCTCGATCGAAACAGAGTTTTAAAGAATGGATCAATTTAATACCAGAGTTTTAGAAATGTTTTATATCAAGTCTTTTGTAATGAATCATGTTTAACTCACAATATAACATATACCTTACATCCAATGCATTTAAAAACGAAAATAAAAATTATTTAAATGTAGATGAAATACTTCTTACCGCTCTATCAAATTTATATTTAAAACAAACTTCAATTATAACTGAAGCAGCACGAGCAAATTTCATTCGTTACAAAAAATGAATTCGAAAGTGCAACGGTCAGAATCAAAGACAAATAACACAATGAGATGTGAGGTAAGTTTCATTTTATAGTTTTCATATAATAATTGTTTTTAATAAACATCTATTTTCTCAACATCGTTTAACATATTAGTTACTGCATTAATCTAATTAAAATACTTAATCTCAACTTTTTATAAGAAATAAATTATTTTAAATTCTAAAATAATGAAAAAATTAAATTTTTTATCGATTAATCACTTTTATTTAATGTATATTTCAATAAATGTTATAAAAAAACGTATAAATTAATATAAATCTTTCGAAGGATCCATCGAATCTATTAGGTGAACATACAGTTACAGTAAGTAAGTAGTTTATTTAAAACTTTATTTAATTTATTATCTTTGATTTAAAATATTTTAACATATTCTTTGATTAGTTGAGTACATTTTGATTGATTTTAAATTCTAATTCCTTATGTAAAAATCAATATGTAAGAATATATTAAAAAAATAAATTAATTATTCAACAATTAAAAACTTTGATATCCATAATATGGAATTTGTAATATTTTTCAAATTTTTGTAAAATTGAACGATTGCATTACAATGCATTCAATAATTATATAAGTTTTTAGTATAGTTACAAATTTGATTGAAGTGTTGTTTATTTAACAATATATGCATATGTTTATCATTGAATATATATGAATATATATATAATATGATTTAAATTATATATTGTAACGTCCACGACTGGGATACAGTTGCAGATGGTGGTCACAAAAGTAAGTGGGTCATAATTTTTGATTGTTTTTTCTGACAACAGGCATCGATACAATGATGATACCAACTGAATATGTTTAAGTGTTTTATTAAAAAAGTTGCCAAAGGCAACTCATATTTATAATATTCTATGATGATTCCAAGCGTCAGAACCAACGATGACTAAGTGCAATCCGAAGATTAGCGTCGTATGTTTTGCGCTGATTGT
>JABFQD010001302.1:0-18897 GCA_022817045.1 Psix sp. ZL-2020 | reverse complement strand
AAAGAATTAAATAATCTTTTCAAATCAAAAGTGTACTCTTTTGACAAATACACTTTTTTGATACATTTAACAAAATAATAACAACCATTATTTTTTATTATTTGTTCTAATATAAATTATTTACATCGCGTTTTGTATGTTTATCTACATACAGTGTTTTACGTTTACTAATATTTTTATATATTAAAATTTCGATTATAAGAAAATATTTCTACTAGTGTTTTATGTTAATAAATAGTCCTTATTGAAATATATTATTTTAAATTAAGACTTTATACAATTTCAAAAAATAACATTTAATATGCAAATCAATTATTTTCACAAAATAGACAAGGGAATTGTGTCCGAGATGTTGTTTTCAAGATATAGCTTTTCGAATAAGTTGACTGTAGTTTTACAGATCGACTAAATCATTGTAATAACAATAATTTCTTTTTACAGATGTTATATTTACGATGTGAAAAGTAATACGATGTAAATTGATAAAATGTTATAATTACAAAAGTCGTTTGTCGAGTTCAACAATACTCAGGGGAATGTTTTAAAACAAAGATTTACGACGATAAAGGAATGCAACTCTGCTTACTGAACAATGAAAGCAAGAGCTGCGACGTTACAGAATGCAAAAAGCTGACCCCGACAGCGAACCCGTTGACGTTGTTCCCAAAAAGTTGTGAACATCGTTGTCTTGTACCTCGATTAAGCCAGAGAACCAATTTTATATTCAGCTCGATAAAGAGTTGCCGTGAAAGTTAAATTCGCAGAAAGCATTTGTGAAAACTCGATCGAAACACGAAACAACCTGAAAGAAGCCCTCAGTCAAATATTCGCATACATAAGGTTTTGTAGTAAATTACTTTGAACTTTTCCTTTTTTTTTCTTTATGCTTTGGCTGACGAAGAGTAAAAGGATGAAGAGAGCCGGCGCACCAAAATGAACTGGAGAATTTCCGTTCGGAAATAGACCAGATTGAACTGTATGTTGGTTTATAAAGAGCGAAACCAAATCAACAAGTAAAACTCTGAATCTTTTACAGCTCAATTTAGAATAACATCCATGATGAGGTGGAAACAGCGGATATTTATTCCGTTTGTTCTTAGCAAACAATTTAGTCTATGGAACAGATCATTTATGAACATACATTGCAGCAACTCGAAACTATATTTTAAACTAATTTTTAATTACTGCATATAATAATTGACCTTGCGGTAAATTGAATACGAATGATGAATAAATGGGCAGTAACTATTTTATACGCAAGAATGTTTGTACCTTTGCCTAGTGCAGTAAAAATTTATTATGGATATTTATGTTAGATACAAAAGTTTCATAAATACTTTTTTATCGTAATCAAAGATTTGAAATGAGCTTAAAAAACAAAAATTACACTTCTACAACAACAAGTATTCTTCAAGACAAATGGTCACATACGGTCATAAAGTGTCATAAGATATATTAATCATTTTCAGCCAGTCAGCAAATGTGAATAGTTTATATTAACTGATTGATTGTATTTCATTGGATTATTTCTGCAGGAGATTTGTTTAGCATTATTTCTGATGATTTTTAAGAACTTCTGCATGTCGAAGAATACAAAATTATAAAAATATAAATTATTCAAAAAACGTTTTCATGCAATAAACGTAATTTAAAGGTGGATTATCATAATACAGAATAATGTTGAATTTTAATTCATAATCTCTTATCTGATTAGATATTCAAATTAATTAGTTAATATAGTTTTATTTTTATGTAGTTGTAGAATATAACACAATCAGAAAGTAGATGAAAGTACAATGTTTTAAAACGTAACAACGCGTTGATTGAAAGTGTGTAAAAGTATAAGTGAATATATTCAGAATTTACTGTGTGACGGGTTAATTAAATAAAATAATTAAAAAAGGTAAAACTTAATTATCATTTTTCATCTGAAAAATATGAGAAGAAAATGGTATTATGCTAAATCCTCTGTGAAAACACATAATGATAATAATTTCCCACGTAAACTACATAAAAAGTTGCACTTTCTCGAGTTTTATTATCTTTTTTTTTGTTCCCGCCACGTTCTATTTTCTTACAACAAGCCACATTGTATTTTGAATATGTCACTTATTTCATTAATGATGTGTAAATTTCCATTTCTTTTGTCTACTTTTATTTGATATGTTTCGACACTTTATTATCACCTCTGGACACAACATAAAAAAGCTCTCAGCTATATTATACCGGGATAATAAATTTGAAGTATATGGCGATTGAACGTTAGATTCACAAAAGCTTAGAATAAATTTGTCAAATTATTTAAACTCCTCAATATGCTATCAATCATATATATTCTAATACATACTAAAGCAAATGAAATTTCATTAGTGATTTTCAATATAATAAAACTAAAAAAAATTAATTAATTAAATTGATAAATTTAATTAAACATTTTAGTATTGTAATTAATCATTTTTAGGCATTTATAAACTTGTAGGAAATATTTTCGCCATCATTTAAAAAATTATTTTTGTACTTGTGACTTATTAGCATATTGAACATGGTTAAATTTTCTAATTTGAATTTAATTTAATTTATTAATGTATGCAAGTAACAAAGAATGATTTTATATAAAATATAATCAAGATACACTAGGCAGTAAATTTTATTAACGATAAGATAATACTAAAAAATTTCATATCAATCTTGAAAATTGAAATAGTTTTTAAACAAAGTTTATTGCAAAGTATATCTATTTCCGAGTACGCATTTCAATCTTAATTCAAATAAATTTCCACAAACGAGTGATTTATCTTCGAGTTCTATTTACAAGTAAAATTATAGACTAATTGAAGTATTTAGCCATAAAATCGCATTTGACAAAAATATTAAATCTATATCTATCTGATCTAAATTTGAGTATTATTTTTAGTTTCATCATAAAATTAAATTTATCTATATCCCTGTAATTTTCTGATTGACGTTGAAAAATATATGTATTTGTTTTGCTACATTTTTTTCCATCGAATTTGTCGTAATCTACTGGAAAAGGTTTTTAAATCGTCAGCAAACAGTATTTTAGTAAAATTACTTCTACACGTTAGTTCTTACTTTATAAAAATAAAGAAAAAAATATTCTGCTATTGTAATTCTCTGAACAGACATTATTACAGTACTCGATACATTTATAGACGAATTGCTATGTTGACAAGAAAAAGTTTTTATTGGTGTTGCAATATAGATTGCTAGCATATGTAAACTACAGAAGCTTATGTTATATTCACGCATATTGAAGCGACCTAAAGTCAATATATTAATATTAACGCATACTTAAATTCATATTAATAAATATTCGTTCACTAAATGAATTAGATATAAAAACTAAATTAAATCGAAGCAGCATAAAATTAAGTAAATAACAAACATTTCGCTCTACCAAAATTAAATCATTTTATTAATTAATTAAATTATTTTTCTGAATTTTATAATAAATTTATTTATTTACAAAAAAGGAATTATTATGATCGTTAATAATAATAGTGTGTAAACGAATCAAATTTTGATTGAAAAATATTTAAATCTTCATATCAATCATACAAAAACTTTTACCTGAATGAGCAATAACGTATACAATTTTCGATCGAAAACGATTTCCATTTATAAAACCTATGTTTCGATTTGATCAGAATAAGTGTATTGTTCAATATCAATATTCAGTTCCTCTGGCAATTATTTTTTACCGCTATGATGTTTTCATTATTAAACTCTTCGATATAAGCTGCTTTTAATGATTTCAAGCGTCATACTGTCATCTTATAAAATAGTTGAAATAGTTCATTATAATATTAAAATAATTCATTTTTAATTGCATCTTTACTTTTCGAAACTGAAGCTTAATTGCCAAAAGGAAACTAGTCTTATATTCTTATTTAAAAATTGGAATCATTGTTCACACGTCTTATATGGTTCAGTTGAATATCTCTTTCGGAGCATTTTCCGTTAACTGTAATGAAAACTTTTACGCGCTCTTTTAAAAAAGCTCGTGACCAGACTTCATTATACTTCTCGTTAGGAAGTTCAAACAATGTCTAAGAGATTAGTTCACAAGCAAGTAGCCGGAAACGAGTCGTCGATATAGATAATTAACATACTCTTAATATATTTACTTTAATCCTGCGTGTCATGAGAGATCTCCAGAGATGACAGAGAAAGAGATGTTCATCGTGGTTTAGTAAGATACAGAGCTATGCGCGTGAGTACCTTCTTCGAAGCAACAAGTGATACTTTTTAAAAGAATATATTATTTAGAATTTCAAAAATTTAATTAGTTTAATTTACATCAAGAATCTTCAAAATCTAAATTATTTGAACTTAGACATTCACAAAATTATTTTCTTACACAATTTTTAATTATAAGAAAGAAAACATGTATATGTGAACAAAAAGTTTCACTGTTAATAGACATATTTATATAAAAATGTTAAATTTAAAAAAAGAGAAGAAAAATCGTTCAACCTACTAAATTTCAGTTAAGTAAAATGAATTTCATTTGAAATTCTAATTTGAATTAAATTAAAAAATGATATAATGTAATTCAGCAAATAAAATTTACAAGTTCAGAGTTTTCTAGGTTCAAATGAAAAAATAATTAAAAATATAATTGACATCGTTTACTGGGTCTAGAAAATCGCTTCGACACGCGGATTTCGTTCGTCGCGGGTTTGGGAAGAATTGTGATCGGCGTTTTAACTTCTGCTTCAACAAGAGATTGTTAATTTTCTGGGTAATTTTCATCAAGACTGTTGAGTACTTGCTCAGCGCCTATAGTGAGATGGGCCTTTGAAGGGATGCGTTCCAAAATTGCGTTCTACTCGCATTATAACTAGCGGCTTCAGATTCAATTTGTTCGTTACGAATTCTACTTGTTCGATGCCGAGTGTTCTAATTAAGAATTAAAAACTAAATTAAGCTGAACTGGAATAAGATAAAAAAATATACTTTATTAAGTTAAATGGCCTTAAAAAAACTAAACGGTTTGTAAGTTGACGACGTCGCTTTTCATGAACACCTCGAGAATCGTCACTGGTCATTTGAAAAAAAAAATTGAGTACCCAGTGATGAGAGAGTGCGGTTTATATACATTCAGGACGAACGATGAAGAGAACTCTGTTTTGCATGCACGGCCCCCGCGCAAATTAGAAGCAAGATCCTTGATGCATATCTCACGGTGAGATTACGCGTGCTTGAAGTATACCTCGCGCGAGGACTATGGAGAGAGACTCAGGAAAGGGTTCAATTACTAAACAGTGTCAAACAGTTCAATTGAAAATTGTCTGCTTCGTCACATGCTATGCAGCAAGTTGTTAATAAAATACATCCAGGAAAGTCAATATTATTCTAGAATGTTAATGAATAATCGATAATAATCTACAAATATTTCAATTGTAAACTTTTTTTTATCTTATCTTGATTATTGTCTAATATTAATCCTTTTCTGTAAAAAGACTAAAGTTTCAAATTTTTCAATTAATTCAAGAATATCTCAAAATATAAATATAAATAATAAATATATATGTATAATAAATATAAAATAAAAATCAATTCTTTAATGAAAATCCATTTAGCAAAGTTAATGTACAAATAATCATTAGTATACTATAAAAAGTAGATACTTTGTTTCAAAATGAAAAATGAAAACTTGCAAAGTTAAATATACTTGTAAAATGTCATATAGAGGAAAATTAAGTATACTTGTGAAAAATCATATAGAAAACGAAGAAGAAGAAATTGCGGAATTAGAATGATATATATATATATATATTTACAAGTTAAAAGTAGACACATAAAATTATAAAAAATAAGCTATGCCCTCGAAACGAGATTTACGACACCATAGTTAAAATTATCACAACTTTTTTGATTAAAAATGTATGAGATAAATGTATCTATAATGATTTTCGCACTTTCATTAAATTGTACCTCAATCATATTTAGACAGTCTATTTAACATATGCTTAAAAATTAAGTTTCCACTTTTAGTTTTTTTTAAGACTAACAAATTTGTAAAGGTATTTGGAATGAATATTTATATATCAAAATTAATATCAATATATTATAAGCAGAAATCTGATATTTAAGTGATATATATTAAATTTATATATAAAAGGATATTTATTTGAAATTTAAATTTAAAATATAAATTCAGATGTGCGAGTAAAATATATGAAATTTGATCTTAAAACAATATTTACTTTTTTAATGACTCTAAATTTAAAGTTTCTTTTCTTTGCTGTACCTTTTTTAAATTCAATGCGAGTCAGGATTCAGAGATTTAAGGTAAAAAATTAAAAAAAAAAACAAATTTAGACTCTACTTTTTATAAGTTCTTAATAATTCTTCTTAATATTCTGGCATATACATTTAATTCATCTATTGAAAAATTTAACAAAATTAAATTTAATCTTCTTATTTTAGTCACTTTTTGTAAGAAAAATCCTGGACCGAATCGAAGCTATTCTCGATATAATTCTGTGTTAAGGATTTATGTTTTGAAAAAATTGAAACTCGCTTGATCGTTTGAATCATAATGTTTTCATTGATAGAATTCATATTGTCATCTAAAAATTGTATTCGTTATTTTAATAATTTGGTATAAAATAACATAAATATATATCTAATAGCTTACGTTATTATTTTAAATTTTGATTTTTTTTGTTATTGAATGAAATAAAATTAAGTTTTCAAAACATGAAAAGCTTATACAAATTTCAAACTTTACCTAAAGTATAATATAAGATTCCGTATAATATAATTCCGTAAAGATAAGATTAAGTATAATATAAGATTCCGATTATTCATATGACATTCTAAGATGTCACAAGTACCCATTTTCTTACTCGCGCATATTCATTGTAAAATGGTTATAAATAAATAAATAACTGTTCAATTAACGCAAAGTATTTATTCTGAATAACAATTATGTTTACGTTGCATTTAATTTAAATTGAATTTTTATATTTTAGTTTTTATTAATAAGTATAACTTTTGTAATCTAACAATTTGTCACATTCGTTTTTTCTAATAAAATTATGATTAAATAATCTCTACTTGCTACTATTATAGGAATTTATCTGTAAAAGTGTTTATACTGTATGTGAATAATAGACAATTCTCTCATTCAAAATTGAATAGATTTTATAAGTACAATTTAGACATATTGTTTTTAAAAATAATAAGAACAGGACTTTAAAAATTGTTTTATCAATAAAATAACTGTATAAATTGTGCTTGATTGCACACGCTTTTGAATTTGTAAATGCATTTAAAAATTATGAACATTTCAACTCTCGTAGATGTTAATTGCAATCCTCCAATTTGTAGCTTTAATTCTCTTTCACACTTGACGTTTCCATCATATAGTGTAACATTTCGATTTATTTTGCGTTGAAAACTTAACAGAAACTCAGAATATCTTTAATTGCTCTATTGATATAATATGAAGATTATTACTGTAATTTTCATAATTTCGTGTACATAAGAACATGCAATAAATCCGTATTCGGACTTTCATGTATAAATAAATCTATAAATACTTAATGAAAGTAAATGTCGAAAAAAAGTGCATTACGATAAATTATTTTTGCGTTAACAATAGTTAAAGAAACATAATTTATTTTTAAATTATGGTAAAGCAAGGATAACAATTACATTGCTAATTTTAAAGGATAAGCAACTAACGATAAAGCACTTTTTATATTCGATCATGAACATTTTTTGACAATGAAATCTGTCTAAGAGAAAGTGTCTAAAAGATACTTGAAATAACTAAATTGATACTATTACTTTCATAAAAATAATTGCATTATGTCATATAATTTATTAGTATAAAATTTAAATGATGATAAAATAATAGGCAACATTTCACTTTAGAATTTTGATGTTGTCTTAACGTCGTTACATGATTTACTAGAGCCTGGAAGAAACCTTTCATACTTATTCTAAAAATAGTACTACAATAGTGTGAAAGATTTTCAGAATTGTAGGACTTGTAGTTAATTACCGCACGACTGAATGTGCTAAAATATATTCTCACGGTCGATATTTTGATTACACGGTTGATATATCAAGACTACACAAAAGTTAAAGAACACACTATGATATGATTAACATAATGACTTAGCTAACAAGTCTATAATGTACTAAATATCATGGTACTTGAATTAGCCGTTAGTTAAAAAGTTCGTAACACTTGTCTGAAAGCTATATTGCTTATCGTCCAACCTTTAAAACGAAAATCTTAAAAAAGAAAAGCAGCTTCATTCAACCTAAAAAATATTTCAACAAAACTAATCTCCTATACTTAGAAGCAATGAAACATATTTCAAATAATGAAATATATAGCATAAATTTGTCTTCTATAGCTATTTAGATGAAACTTGCATTCAACATAATTTAATATACATTAATTATATCCGTTTTATTAATATTAAGATAAATAGTTACAATGAAACCAGCCCTTAAAATTGTATTTGTTACATTCTGTTTTCGTTTTTCAGCAATTAAATCTCTTCTCGCAGTCAATGTAGTGAAAGTCATTTCGTGTGATCTCTAGAGTTGAACTTTGAAATCTATATAAGTGGAATGATAAAACGAACTTTACGTTATGAATAACTAATTGCATAGTTGAGAGCATAGAAGATTAAAGTATTGATTTTGCGAATAGTTCACGAGAGATTCAGCGACTCGTTGACAATGCGTAGCCTCGTTGATTGAGATTACGTGTTTCAGTTGAACCGTATATTGTCGTAATCATAAATCCAGAAAAAAAGTTATTCACATGATTTGTTTCTATTACAGTCATTGTCAGTTTCGATTGGATATATACGTGTCTGACGTGAGAAAAACGGGAAACTACGATCAATCAGTTGAGTTCAATGGCTGAATGATAGATGTATGCCATCGACATAGCAAGATAAAATCTGATACGTTTTACGTTCCACCAGTTTCTTTGGTTATGCGTACTTTATCTATAAACAGCAGAAAAGCCTAATAAAGATAGATTAAACTGATCAAAAGAGCAATACATTCACTGCTTCTTCCCTCATTGATTACTTTACCATAAACCGTCGAACAGTAGCATTTTCAAACAATTTCTTATGATTTTGTTTCATCGATTCATTTTTATTAAATTTCCCAAACATATAATATATTTTAGTACTAACTATATATACATGAGGTCAGCAATGTATAATGAACGTTGATTAGTTGCTTCTGCAGATTAAGCTTTATAAGAATAATCTTATCGTGGAAAAACTAAGTGATCTTACCGGATTTTAAATTTGAAAAAAATTAAAATGGACTGAATAAAGTGTCAAATGTAAAAAGGACGGCTCTTGTCGATGAAGGCCTGTGCATTTGATGAAAACGATTATAATAAGTTACTTCATTACGCAATTGTACTTTTCATATTATGTTATGGTGTAAACGAATTATTGTTAAAATTAAATATTTCCATAAATAGAATTTCGAATATTCAAAACTAAATATAACCTTTATTTTTCAAATTCAGTTTTGCTTCAAATATTTTCAATTATAAAGTTCAATATGAAAAACTCGTTCAGTTTCAAATTATTGGATAAACATTAATTTCGCTATTATTTTATCAGTAAACAATTTTTTTTTATTACAAAAATATGTATAGTAAGTTTTAATAATATGATAATAGTAATAAGGTATGATAATATTTGAAACAAAAACTTCATATAATATTGTGTAATTTACAATAAGTCTTTTTAAAAAAATTAGTTTGAGAAACAAGTATCTTATATGTCTCAACATATAAAAGGAAAGCAAATTATTTAAGAAATGTTATATAAAATTCTAATGAAACTTGAAAATCTTAAATGAAACAAGTTTACATTATTTATGTTTAATCACCACAAAAATAACATTTTATTTGTATTCAGCGTTTCTTTTTTAAATGCTAAGTGTTTCATTTTGATAAGTATATATTATTTTAGTATAGGTTTCATTTTATAATACTAATCAACTTTTTATAAATTACTGCAGAAACTTTAAAAAAATTAAATTCACATATTAGTATTAATAAAATGAATTGAAACTAATTTTTTAATATAATAATAATTTCATATATTTCTCATTTCGCTTGTATTTATATAATTTTATTGTTATTATTACTTTCAAGATTTATGTATATCTACATAGACATTATTTCCGATGTATTTTAATTGGTATTTAACACTTATGAAGTTGTTAAAATGATTTTCCTTATGCTATTTTAAAGGTTATTTTAATATTGTAAGAGCTAGTGAATAGATTCAGTTCATTCAGAATGTCGATAAAGGTTCAAAAAGAAAGGTAGAGATCAAAGATTATAAGGAAAACACGTTGGAAAAAACAGTATGAGAAACTTGCAGAAAAACTGAGAATGTTAATAAACTTGAAGAGAATAAGGTTTAGAGAGAAGCTATTCTCTTAGAACATATAAGGTGGAAATTGCTGTGCTAACTCGACTTAGTGTGAATCGCCTCATTGAATGGATTGTGTTAGAAATCACTCTGCACAATAGAGAAGACAACGTAATAGTAACCTGAGAATAGTAACTGAAAAAATAGTAGAATACTTATCACAAACGAAGAGTATTACGTAATTATAGCATGTAACCATACACCATTAATTTAAAATCGATATAAATGAACTCTTTTTTTTTTATTTAAGATTAACTTTAAAATTAGAAGATAAATATCTGAATACTACATTGTTTGATCTTCTTATTCACATTTTCGATATATTTGAACAAATAGACATCACTGCATCTTCGTTGCATTCATATATTTTCCATACTATAAAGAATATAGTAAACTGGTCTGTTTTTTGGTCTTTCTTTTCTGGTAGACAAGATGAGGTCAGCATGCGAAACGTACGACGAAAGTAGGAAGAAATTGGATCCAGCTCGGATATATGGGCGAAGAAAAATTGGAAGGAGTCTTATTTGTAATGAATGTCAAGCATTTCAAATAACGTTTACTAAGGGAAATCTACTATCAAAATTAGTTTCATATTTTTTGACGTTTGTTAAAATTTCAGAATTTCCAACAAAAATATGTGTGTGCATAGAAAATCATATTGAATGAAGATACAATATTTCAAATAAACTTAAAAAGTATAAGATTGAAATTCTTTAGAGAAAGTCAATATAATATATTACATTTAAATTCAATTGGTTTCAAATTTATATCTTTTCTCAACTTTCTAAATGATTTTTTAAAAAAAGAGCTAAGATTTTCTGAAGTACCAAAGTTTTAAACATAAGAGATTTCTGTAAAATATGTTATAAGATATTTTACTTATATTTAAACAATTCTTTTAAAATAAGAAATCTGAAAATTAAAAATGAAAGAAAAAATCATAGCTTATTCAAAATTATGCTTAAAAAATAATAAAGTGTAATCGTTTGGTTCGATGATGGTGAACTTTAAAATATACATCAAATTCCGTTCATAATTTTGACGAGACTTTTGCTTATAAGCGAATCTCTATGATGTTTCCTAATTATAATTTTTCATAAAGTACTAGCAGTTTTTATTTAAAAAACTTTTAAAGATACCAATAAAACATTAACTTTGTTTCTGTAGCATGTAATTCTGTTATTTTTGTCTAAAAAAGTTGAAAAATGAATATTAAAACAATAAACTGATAATTTTTGTAGTTAAAAACATCAATTAATTATCTGGTCAACAAGTCACATTCATTTAAATTACAAGGTTTTTTTATCATGTTTGTGGAAAGATAATACAAATTAATTACTACTTCTTTTCAAAATTTATTGTTGACTGATATTATTATTATGTTTTTTTACGAAAATGGTTCAAATTCTTGTGTAAAAAAAGAAAAAATGAAATAATTTTATACAAAGCTTTTATTAGGAACTTAAAACATTAACAAATAAAAGTAATTTTATTTTCTACTCAGTAATATATAATAATATAATATAATAATATAAATTATACTATGGAAAATAATTCTAATGAATGTTTCTTTAATAAATGTATGTTATATTAAAAGAATCAATATTTTGTGCAATTTACCTTATTAAAGTGTCGAATGTATCATTTTTCAGTCAATGTGTGTATGGCCCTCAACATTGTATTAAAATAAGTTCTTAATTAGAACTAATCAGATTTACTATATTCCTACAATGTTTTGATAAGTTTATCAACCCACTCACCTGAAACAAAAAATATTGTGTAAATCAATAAAGATAGTAATAGCCAATTTAATTAAACAATTTCTGTCCCAACCACATATAGAATTAAATTGAAATTTTTTGAATGACAGATGAAATTACAAAAAAATTTAATTTACATGTAAAATTCTTTGAATTTTTTATTTTTTAATTGGGATAAGATATTGAATCTTATTTGTCAATGTTATCGAATTCTACATTTGATAGATTGAATTACTACTATATATTAAAAAATGAGTTCTTTACTTAATAATTAAAACATAATCAACCTTAACTGAATTAAAAAATACAAACATGCTTTACGCCTGTTACAAATTTTTCGTCGCTTATTGGAAGGAGAACTCAGCTGATTTAATCCCCTTAGATAATTTTTATACCTACTGACTGCACTCTTGAAAATAAAAAAATGTCCACAGCCAAAAAAATGATGGAAAATCTAATCTCCTGCGTATAAGCAGCATACATTCTTGGTACATAACATACTATTTTGCATGTATATTGTTTCAAACTGAATAGTTATTTTAACATAAAAAATTAAAAGTCGCGAAAGATGTGAAATAAGAGCTAATGTTTAATAAATTTTAATTTAATAATAACCGTTAATGGAAATTGGCACTCCTAGTAAAAACAAGAGTTGTTGTAGTATATGTACTCACACACTCTGTTTGTTCTTTATTTTTCGAGAAAAAAAAATATTTTACACTTGATGGGAAGAAATGCCTTCTCAAGGAACGGAAACAAATATGAACCAAAAAGCTGTTTATGTACACTTACAAAAAAGTCTTTTGCAACATGAGAGAGACAAGATATTACAACGAGTAACGTAATGTACACTCAACTATACACTTATTCGACCATTTTTCTCTAAAAATAATATCTTCTTTTGCTTTTTTCATGTATAATATAATATTTCGTGATCGCAACATCAGAATCATACTCGTTAAATAATGCGAAATGTTGTATTTCAGGCTCTAGGGTGATAATTCATTTCAGTCAAGAGTTTTTATAGTTTTTTTATTTCTTATAATGAGCTCCAATATAAAACGAAAATTGTTGTCTTTAAGTAAAGATTCATTTTTGACCAAAATTTAATAGGCAATCGCGCTACTAAAGCGAACATAATTTAATAAGTTATGTTCATGATTTCTTAAGGGCTTGTTTTTCTTTCATCATCTCCCTAGATGTGAAGAAGCGCCCTTTGTATTGAACAAGATGTAAAAGAAATTTTTATATGAATATTCTTCAAATAAAAGGAATAAATTATGTCGCATTGTAAAGTTAATTTTCGCTTGTTGGAAAATATATTTAATAATATTTTAACTTAACTGGTTTTGAACAATATTTTTCTGTATTTTCTCACATTCTACTGTTTCACAAAACCGTTAAAATAAAGTAAAATACAGAATTTCCATATAAGTTTTAAATTCAATTATAATAAAGTAATAAACGTTAATTCGAAGTTGTTTTTGCCATGACATTCATTTAAGGATATAATTAATAAATGAAAATAATGGAAAATATATACATTGATATAATTCATAAAATTACAAATGATATTATGAATTCAAATAAAATAATAAATTTGTTGATTTGAATTAAAAAAAATTATGACATTTAGTAATCATTTAATTTATAAATTAGAAATCAGTAGATTTTGAATCATACAAATTAATTTAAGGTAAAAAATGCATTAACTGTAAAGTAATAATAAGAATTTTCGTAATGTAAAAAAAATTAGAAAAACCTCATTTAAGTTTTATAACAGTTATTCGCATCCAATGAATATATTATTCGAATGAATTTAACCATTCATCACATTCAATTAAAATAAACTGAATAAATACATGAATATAATACATTTTATTAACATAGAATATTTAGTATTGAAAGTTATGTATTTACGAAAGTACCTATTTGTCTAACTTAATTCGGTCACGTTTACTTTATATTCTTAATATAATTTATTAAACAAAATCCGTTTATAAAATTATAATTTGAAATTCCTAAATTTAATTTAAAAAAATACAATAATGATTTTAATGCTCAAAAAAGTTAATTTACATAACATATTGATGCAGTTTAGTTATATATTAATGAATCTGTGAAACATTCTAGAATTTCGATGACACGTAAATTAACTTCTAAGACAGATTATAAAATGATAGTATAAAAGGTAATTGCTAAAAGATAACCCAGTTAATTATGAAAGAAGTTTTAAACTAACGAATCAAATTGTACGCTTAAAGTAGGAATCTGCAGATGAAAATTTCATAATTCGATGTTTCCAGGGAAGTGCCATAGAAAGCAAACAAATTCTCAAATAAAATGATATTGAAACTCCACATCATTTAAATAATATTTCATTTATTAATTTTAAAGAATGATCAGCCTATTATATTTAATCTCAATTTTGTAAACTATAAGAAGTCACAACTAAATTACAATTTCAAACATGAATAAATTAAATGTTAGCAGTAAAAAAATAAAATTTCCTTGAAATATTATAAATATTATTTCAAAAGTGATGAAATAGAATTCAATCAAAATTATTAATTAATAAATCTTTTATTTTCATTCAAAGTATATATAAATGATTTTTGTTAATTTAAATGTTATCAAAATTATTTTGTCAGTTACATATAAAATTTGATATCCCTGATAAATGATCTGTATAATAATTTGTATATCTATATAATTTATGCTGACTACATATATCATGTTGATTTTATTAACACTATTACAAAACACCGCGCTTAGTTTAAAATAATCAAATATGTAACTTGTTACCAGTTTACGTGTATATGCTTTTCATAGTTTTATTAGTAAAATGAAATAGACAAAACATTCAAAAAATCAGTCATAGTACCACTAAAGTTGAAACCATAAAAGCGTTTATGATAGGAATCATAGGAATCCGAAAAGAACAAATTTCTTTTTCAAATTTTGAAAAAATTTATATTTCATAAAAATATGGATCAAATTAATTTGTAATTAGAATTTCTTGAAGAAAATAAACATGTGAAATAATGTAAATCGAATTCAAAATAATCAAAATATCTCAAATAAATTAAAAAAAAATTATTCCGATATATCTTTTTAAATAAATGTTTCACTTTTCGTGGTCGCACATTTGCTATGCAATAAAAATGAAGAAAATGAGTGGCCTAGATTAAAAGCTGTTATCCAGGATACCCGAGTGCTCATCAATGCGTAGCTATAAAGATCTACTAACAGCTTTCGAGTGCCACTATATTCCAACATGAATCGTAAAATTTTCGGGTTAAAAAATAGAAATTGGAAGAGTCGTTTATTTTACGGAATGCCGAACTTCGTGCAATGGTTCCCCGTAACCAAAGCAACATTCGCACAAATGGCTAATACCTTAGAGTCGTATAACGTGAGCGGATGATAAATTGCGCGCAATGGAAATTCATTACTTGGTGAAAGAATTTCTTTCTCCGGCTTCTTTCAGCAAATTTATGTTCACCGGAGAAAAATGCTTTAATGTCTAATGCTTCGATGGATGATACAAATGGACGCAACAAGAACGAACAGCCGCATTCGTTTGAATAACACATTCATATTTTTGTACGCATATTTCAAATTCCCTCAAGCATCCTACGAAATCTTAGCTGTAATCTGATTTTCTTCGTTGATGCTTCTACAGTGTAAAGATACAAAAATTTTTCTAACCTGCTAAAATGAAAGATTTATTTCAAAAATTTGCTGCTTTTAGGTTTTCGAGAAAATTGTTATAGCAAAGAGTATTTATGAAGACTAATGGCCCTATAATGAAGTCAAAATACTTTTAAAATTGATACGCAAATTTGTCAGAAATATTTCAGAACTGGCGATGATGTTAAATGGTATTAAATTAAGAAATATTAATGTACGAACTTACAGCTTTAAATTTTTGCAAGTTACGAAATTAGTATAGTTGGTGAAACAGAAATCAATCTCATAGTTCTCAGTCTTGCTAAGTAAAGGCAATATAAAAACGATCAATTACTTAGACAGTTTAACGAAATCGCTAGTGATTAGAAGCTTTATGGCTTTATGGGACATTAACAACGGAATCCAGCTTAACTTTTTGCATCATTCATTTAACACAATACCTTCGATAAGACGTTAATTCATTGTTACTAACTTCAAACAGTTACGTAATCAACAGATTGAAAATATTCGAAAATAGGATTCTCCGATTGTATAGTTTTATTTCCGAATTTCTATTAATTTACAATCAAACAAGATTATTAATCAAATTTTGATACTAAGATAGTCTGACTAAATGCATTATACACTACTAAAACGTAGTTTTAATCAATCTAATTTTAATTGACTAGTAAATAATGAAAACAATAAAAGGGGTTTTACTTAGTTGTATAATTATTAATACATTTCGATTTAACCCGTCAAATGTAAGTTCTTACTTATATTATATTTAATAATGAATATAATTCATTATTAAATATAAAATAATTTAAAAAGAATGATCTTCTTGTTTAATACATCAAATTTGTAGAAATATTTTCTATATAAATAAATTCTGAAAAATGAATAACATTTTAGTAGCTTTATCACTTAGAAGATTCTTGATATTGACAACAATAATGTTACAAAATCAGCAAAAACTGAACTACTAATGGTAAAACTCTCACAAAGAAATGACTAATAGTCTATCTATTATAAAAACATCGAGAATTTCCCATGTTTTGCTCATGTTTTCATCTCAAAAAGCTATTACGGTTTTCATGACTATTCAGTACTGTCATTATACACAAATTAAGCTAACAAAAAATTTACCTCTTCAATAGAACGCTTGTCAGATCCCAGTTTCCAACCACAATTTTCTTAAATGGTTTTCTAATTAGATAGAAAATGTCAATACAATTAAAAATTATAGGTATTTAGTATAACACTCTTTCAATTATATCACATTTAGAAATGTGTTTATATTATACAAATAAATTTGAATGTGAAATATTTAATTATTTTCAAAAATATTTTAATAGTTTGAAAAAACTGTAGTTCTCTCTTGCGAATATATAGTTAAAATATAGATAATTTAAAATTTTTATGTATTTATTTACACATCGCATAATTAGCAAATATCCTACCACTTTTAAATAGATTGAATGAATCTATTAATCTAATTAATTTATTATTATATCTAATTAATTTAATGTCATTATTTTTGCTTACATGTAGGTTTCACAATGCGACGATATAAGTTTCAATTGGTAAGGTCGATACTGAGTTTCCGCTCTGTTAATACCATCGTTAAGAGAATACGAAAGCATTCTATTAGCGTCTTCAAACTGCAACTTGGGTACATGTAATCTCAGGATAACGAGCTAATTTTAAATCCGCTCCAACGGGCAGAGAAATTACCACGAGAAGAAAACTTACATTTTCTAAAGAATCAAAAAAGCCAATTTATACTCTGATTTTTATACATTTTTTACGTACCATTGGACTTATGATATCTATTATGCATTTTTATGCGATTAAAACTTTTATATTTCCTCTTTTTATTGTATTATTCTAATGGAAATTAGTCATCACTCTTAATTTTCATTACATTTTTAATAAAAAAGTTAGATAAGATTAATACATTCAGTACAATAATTTAGATTAGAAATATTATTCAAATTTTTATAATTTAATACATTTCATTCTTTTATTAAAAACAGTACAAACAAAAATTAAAATGAGATTTGGTTATCTCATTTTAAACACCTATTTTTATAAATAAAAACTCTTAATCTTAAGATTATTTGACTTAAAAAACTTAGTTGCATTTAAAAAATTTAAAAAGCGATAGAAGACGAATCAGAAAACTGAGATTTCAATTGCACTTTTATACAATTCGAGCAAGATGGTCGCGTACGAACAAAGATTGCCGGCGGCTATCTTAAACCCATGCGCGTCATCTTGAAGTCAAATTTATCAAGAGATTTGTAGCAAAAATGTGTGAACATTCGCTCACATACCAGTATAAATTATCTTGTCCAATAAAATTATTGAAGAAAATTTTTACTGTAGCTGACTGTATAACTTCACTATATGTGCACTGTATTCTTATAATTATTTTAAAAATAAATAAAAATACACAATACTGACAGTGATTACCCCAAAAGAAAAATAACATACATAGTTATCATGCTATCATGCTAATTATCATGGGAGTATTGTAACATAATGAAGGTAATCATAAAATACGTTTTTATTATAAAATCATCATAAAAAGTCTAGTAATTAATATACAATTGCATTATATTTAGCTAAAATTTTTAGCATATTAAAAACGTGCTCCTGTTGACTATGCTAGTAACTTTTTATATTATTCTTTCTTAGTATATAATTTATTCGTGATATTATGATTGAAAGACATAAAATTATCTTTTTACATTCGTTATCAATCTTAATGCGGCAAAATATATTATTCTGACACCCATCGAAAAAGCAACTCAACTCAATTGATATCCATACAAATTTTAACTATGATAACTCATACAAATAATTTGGGTCTTAATATCATCATTTCAAATTCTGAAGAATCTTGGCAGTACCTTTACATGAAATAAAATTAAATTTCCCAGTTTCTATTTTTTGTCTTTCTCCCTCTTTCTCAATATCTTCCTAATGAA